>LBNU01001278.1:26223-65907 GCA_014162995.1 Artemisia annua
TTTTTTTTTTTTTCTGTCACAGAAAGTTACTAATATGAAATCTGGAAAAAGAAAAAAAAAAAAGAAAAAAAAAAATAACAAACGGGAACCGGATAGGTACCGATTTTCCGGTACCAGCACCCCTTCCAGTACGATATCGGTACTCCCTTTCATGCTCGCGAAAAAAACAGTACACCAATTCGGTACCAATCTAACCATTAATAATATGAACTCTTCTAACCAAAACCTAATTTAGCAAACTCAATAAAAATTAAATTGTTTCATTCAGTACCTACACAAATTTGCTAAACTAATCATTAATAATCAAATATTATTTCTTTCTTTTGTTATAAAATTTTTGCATAAAAACTCTTAACACTTTTGGTCTTTTGGAGACTTGTTCTTTGGGCCAGGATATATCCACACCAAAGATATGGAGATGTAATTAAGTAATTAACCTGCATTTCTGTAATGTTCTTCAACTAAAGATAGCTCTTTAAGCCATTATTGATCAAAATTAAACAATATTCAGGAGAAGAATATCACAAAAAGCCTACACCTCTAGTGACATGAAACTACGGATATCGACCGCTGTATAAACTTTGAAGTGTATATTGTACATGTATTTCTTACTGCTCATGAGCAGACGGCATCCCCTCTAGACCCTTTTTAGGCTTTAGCACAATGTAGGTACACCATCTGTTGGAGGAGTCGTATGGCCACTTGAGAAAGTAGACACGTTCAAACTCCATAAAGTGGCAATAAGTTACGCACAAAGGCATAAGCCAAAGCACCCGTAAAAATGTAACTATCCACTCTATCCAGTATTCCACCTGCAGAAGATATCACTAGATCATGCACAAATCTAACATAATATGCAAAAATTAAAAGAATTCTAAGTTACACACCCTATTTGAGTATGTTTGAATTGATTAATCATTGGTAATAAACTTTCTTAGAGATACTTATATAAAATCTCACAGAAGATCACCAACTAATGTTTCAGGGATGAGAAAAAAATATATTCAGGTGTTATATTAAAATTTATTCACACCATTAAGGCATTAACCTTCATTTGCTATTTACTGGTCCTGTCATTGTGGAACCCAAAATGACTACTTCGTTTCTGGCTTTCTGCTTGCACCATACAAGATAAAAATGAAAATGTATGATATTCTAAGTGGCTGAAAATGAATACTTTTTTATTTATTTTCTTGAATATTCTCTATTGTTTAAAAGAAAACTTTTTGTGATTAATCTCTACCTTCTAATGGAAAAAAGGGACCAAGACAACTATTCGAGCACCAACAAATGCATTAACGGATGGTCATCATTGTTAAAAACAAGTGTCATCTGATAAAGAAAATTAAGTAATCCCATTGTTTATAAGCTAAAAGTCATAGAAAAAAAAATGAAGTAATCTAACAAAAATGGGGGGCACAAGACATGTGTTTGCACTTTGCACATGGCAAATCATACCTTTTCACAGTTAATCTGTTTTGATAAATTTTTAAGTTTGGTCAAAGCAAGTTAAATGACCCCTTCAGCATGTCTTTTTTTTAGTTCACAATAAAGCCAGAAAGATCCATATATCCACAAAAAGGTTTAGATTGGTGGGGACACCCTGACCCCGGGTGCCTTTTGGCACCGGCCATTGTCCACCCCACAAGGAATAGCTCCGGGCAACTCTCCTGGCCTAGTGGGGCACCAACTGGAGTGAGCCGAGACTCTCGGACTCTTGAGCTCTTATCCACAAAGTCTCTCCAGTGAGCCCATAGGTTTTGCGGAGGTGGGTACCTATCTGGGAGCAAAGTGCCACAGATGGGATTCAAACCCGAGTCTATTGACTCAAGAATGAAAGCCCCACCCACTGGAGTACTGGACCAATGCCCCAGTGGTAGAAAGATCCATATATATCAAACACCATATGCGAGAGAATAAGCATTTACCATGACCGGGTATTAGGGATCCTGAATCTTTTACACCAGCATCTCTTTTGATCATCGATTCAAGAAGGTCACCGAAAAGTGAGCCAAAGAAATTCAAGATACCAAAACCAATTGCACTGATAAAAATGAGCACATGTTAGCATGCAGTGATAAGATTTAAGGACAAGCAATCACTAAATTAGTAGTATAAATAGGCAGAGACTGTAAGCACCTGATGATAGATGTGGGCCAAGAAAATATCTTTGACAATAATACAGTGGTAGCTATGCATCCTGCTAAGCCTGCAATAGCTCCCTCCCATGTTTTTTTGGGACTTATACTGGTGAGTGGTGTTCGACCAAATGCCTGCATTGGAAGTGAAATGTGAGATGATAGTAAGAATTGAGATAAATTTCGACCCATTTATTAACACATGGGTCGACTTGGGTTATGTTTTTTCTTCTAACGGGTCAAATGAGTAGAGAATAATGATTAAACTAAAAGGAAACAGGTCAGATGAGTTGAGCAGATCAAATTGGATGAAATTCATCTGAAATATATTCAAATGCACAAAAACTTTCAAAGACCTTTATTTGAAGAATGATTAGATTGCATTTTAAAAAATTATAAGAATGGATAGAACCGATCCAACCCATTTGACCTGCACTAGACATTACCCGTACCCCGCCATTTTGCCACTGCTAATAAAGATGTCAAATCAAGAGGATTTAGAGAAAGCTAATATTACCTTGCCACCAGCAAAAGCAAATGTATCTGCTGCAATTATGCTGCTGATAGATATCAATGTGGCAACAAGACCAACCGTCCAATGAGCTTGACCACCTAATAGTATAGGCCATGTAGCTCCCACTCCTCTTGAAGATACAACATCAGATTAGTAATCATAAGCAGGCCACATCAGGTGAAGAAAAATGAGACTATATTATTTGGAACAACTACATGTGGAAAAAGTTGTAATCTCAAATGCGGTGGTTTAGTGGAAAGGAAGTGCAAAAAAGTAAATAACTTATACAATGATTTTAATTTCCTAAATTATCCTACACCATGAAAAGTAGATGTGAAAATAGCTAAATACTATTTATCAACTTTTAATATTGTTGAAACCTTCTCAGCTTTATAAATAGTAAGATGCATAATGAAACTATTACTCTCTCAATTATCAGCAAAGAATTCCACCAACTCTAAAGTTTCTTCCAACATCATTTTTTACCAATGAGTCTTGACTATTGAGTTTCGTAACAAGCATAAATGTAGTTCACTGCAAGAAGTTGCTAACCATTCTTAGCTGCTAACATGCAAAAAAATTAAACAAAACTATGCCAAATTTAAGAATTCTAACCGTTGTGCTTATAGTTTTGTACAACAACCATTGTAGATGACTAGATGTCTAAAATCACTCAATCTAGTATAGGTTCATAACTACTCTTCATATCTTAGAAAATACGATGGTCAAGTTTTTATAAAACTACAGATGTACCAGATAAATAATGCCAAATTTTTAGATATTCGATCACATATTTCTTCCCCTCTCATTTCATTCTAGAACCGCTTTAAGTGCTTCTCAAAAGTTGGCCTCCCTTGACAAATGGAAAAAGATATGAACTCTCCACATTTCCATATTGACATTGTAATCATGTCATAGGAGCATTTTAAGGTATCCAACACACTTCTGAATAATAAGCCAAGTAACTGTCTTCTAGTTACTGATAATTAAAAGCATCATACAGACTCTCAAGGAGTGACAATGCATATCGAAATGCTGGCAATAACAAGACTTTTAGTACCAAAAATGCATTGCCTTATAACAAGTAATCATCTTAAAGATATAATTTCGAATTGACGCCTATACAGAAAAATTATAAGTTAACACATTGTGGATTGCATCTTGTCACAAACTCCTGAAGTCCTGCTTGCTAGCTTATAAACCACAGAACTAGTATAGTAACCTATCAGCCTATCATTTGTAACTTTGTGGAAAAAGTAATATAACTCATGGATCTAAAGTAAGGGAAACATTCCAAGTTAAGGAAAAATTCAACAATTGTGAAATAAAGCATAAGATGCTGAAATTTTACCAGTATTTAAGGCAGGTGCTATCAAACGGCATCTTAGTTTAACCCAAAAAGAAGGAAGATATCCACAATAAAATAAACCAAACATGGTACTGCTGAGCTGAGAAAAACGAGGATTTCCCCTTTGCAATAGTAATGCCATAGCAACAATGAAAGCTGCCGATGTCACAGAAACATCAACTTGACCCTTATATCTGAAACCACAGTAAAAAAATGATCACAAACTGAAAGTAAGAACAAGATATTACAGCTTAATTTTAAGTTTCTAATTTAAACCTTACATTTCAGAGTTAAGTATTGAAATCCAGAACAATTCTCAATGTTCAGTCATATATTTACATAAAACTCAAAACATAACATATTGGCACTTTTTCTCAACTCATGACACTTAAAATATAACATGTTGACACTTTTCTAGGGACAGATGGTAGTCCAACACTTCATAGAGCCATATTATAATGCCAGGTTGAGAATCAAACAATCCTTGATCAAAACTCAAGACTCTGCACATCAGTGCTACACATAGGTTGGAGAAAATGAAGTGGCTGAAAATTATCCTCTCATTAGAATGCAAAGTATTTGGTAGTACTTCACCGCTACTCGATTGTTTGTTCAAAAGAAAGTTTATCTATGACTTATGATCTGGCATTAGCCAATGATTCTTATGAAAACCAAGTGATAAACGAAAAACATCAAAATCTCATAACATATAGAATTTTACTGTTGGCTTCAAAGTACTTCTTCGCGAGAACTGAGGTATGAATGACCAACATGGATTTACAACTTCTTAGTTTGCTTAACTACGAGCATGACGGGGTCTGATCTTAGGCACATAGAGGACAGCAATATTTATGGGCAGAGAGCAAGGCATAGCACTTTGCAATTCATTGATAACATATAGATTTCAATGGTACATATATAGAACCCTTATTCTTAAGCAAAATCTCGTGGCTGAAACAGATTTAAATATTTGGAACTACAATTTGTATATTTGTTACATTAGCTAACACTCATTGGTTAAAGTAAGAAATCTACTATTCCAGAAAGAGAAACTAATAGATGCATTTTCCCATGAGTTATTGTGGATTAATTCATACGGAATTAGAAAGTATGTGGCATAGCTTATTAGCTTACAGAGTGAACAAAGGCATGAGAGCACATATAACAGAGCAAACTCGCGACACATAACGAGGAGGAGGAGTCATTCCAGAAGCAATCCCACGACTTCTAACCAATTCGAAGTATTCCCTTGAGCCAGTAAAAACAGCAGCAGCTAAAGCCACAGAAAATACCCATCCTCCTGCTAGTACCACACAACCAGCAGATATACCTATTCCAAGTCCAAACACGACCCTTTTTGCCAACTGATTGGATTTCTGCTGCTGCACTAAATCTGCATCAGGTTCCGTTGCACCATGGTCTTCATTAACCTATAGATATTCATTCTCAGTGTCCTCAGTGACTGTAGTCAAAATTCATCAAGCTCAAGGAAACAACAAAACACCGTAAATATGTTCATCATTTCTGTCTTTAGATATGTACATACTCCATCTGTCCCAAAATAAGTTTCCACATTTCTATTTTAGTTTGTCACAAACGAAGTATCAACTTGCAATTAGGTTACGAACTTTCAGTATTCCATTTGATAGCCTCATGGATAATTCCATTACCCTAAAGTAGCAAGATAGCGTCCCTTATATTTACCGGGGTTAAAGCCCTTTACCCAAACAAAAAAAGATAGCACCCCTCCGATTTTGGCCTCAACCACACCCAATCCCAAATTTGTTTTTAAAAGTCTGTGAACCTAAAAAGGGTACTTTTGACATTTACCTACTAAACACTATAATCATCGCACATTCCTAAATCTGTGTCATTCACAAAATGGACACCTTTTTCAGAATGCAGGTAGTATTATACATGGATTAAGTCAATACTTAAAGCTCATTTACCATCTTTAATTCTCCGAAATGTAAACATAAATATCCCGGNGCACCCCTCCGATTTTGGCCTCAACCACACCCAATCCCAAATTTGTTTTTAAAAGTCTGTGAACCTAAAAAGGGTACTTTTGACATTTACCTACTAAACACTATAATCATCGCACATTCCTAAATCTGTGTCATTCACAAAATGGACACCTTTTTCAGAATGCAGGTAGTATTATACATGGATTAAGTCAATACTTAAAGCTCATTTACCATCTTTAATTCTCCGAAATGTAAACATAAATATCCCGGTTTCATAAGCTAGCTTTGTCACAACTCACAAGTCCGTTAAACCTATTGCAACAAACCATACAAATTCCCTAAGGTTGTCGAGCAGTTTTAACTAACCTCCATGCAATACTCGGGCACACATGCTTACCCTTCCTTAACGGGTAAATGTCACTAAATAGCAACCAACTTATCTCGATGTTTCAATATGGCAATTGTACCTTTTTGTGTCAATTTGATATTCTATAATTTATACCTTGGTTTGGAATTTAGACACCAAGTTACCTAAAATACCTTAAAACGTATTCATCATAAAAAGCTTAAGAGCTATTTTCAGTATGTTACAAATCACAAGTACTTTGAAATATTCGACACAGATCGAGCTTTTGGTTTTGTGATTCATATTCCATCATAGAGAAGTAACGAACTTAGAAATTGAGTATCATATTTTAATTCCGTAAACATACATATTCCAAAGTTACCAATTTAGATCCCCAAATATAAGTATAAATAGCAAAACAATCAAATGTATAATTATATAAGTACGTTGCCTATTAATAACATCTACATCTACTGTCACGAAACAACACATTTAGCTAAACTCTATAGAACAATAGCATTTGATGCAGCACTTTGTTCCCCCAAGATATATGTGTGCCTAATTTTGTGCCTACATATGCAGGTCAATACTTTGTCTGTTTGTGAAAAAGTGGTCCCTCTACTGTGACATGTTTAGGCACAAAATTAGGGTGTGTTTGGCATGGAACATTTAGGAGCGGTGAGTGGGCCTTGTAATCATTAATGCTCGTTTGACAACCAGCAAGTAGCTTTATCTATAGCTTTGTCTATTTTTTTTTTTTGGGAATGCTCATTTTCCAACGCTCCATAAAGTAGCATTTAGGAGCGTTGAGCATTTAGGCGCTGTTTTACACATTATGATTACTATGTTACCAAACGTTTTTATAGGGAAAACAAAAAAAACCTTCTGCTCACTCCTGCTATTCAGTACATCTGTTTGTGAAAAAGTGGGTCCCGCTACTACGACATGTTTAGGCACAAAATTAGACATCCATTTATGGCTCCCAATAATTAATGTAAAAAGTAAAACTGAGCATGAAAATCAATCAGATTACCTCAATAGGTTTCTCCTCTTCTTCTTCTTCTTCTTCTTCTTCTTCAAGGTGGTTGGCATCAGCTCTAGCAACCAGAATCTTTGTGAAAAATTTCAGTGGATTGAACTTGATTCCAAATTGCCCATTGTTAAATTGCAACAATCCTATCCGTTTAGACGCATTGAATTTGAGATGGGTGGATGGACGGTGGAGGGTTTTAGATGAACAACGGCAAGTAGGTGAAACTGGGATGAATTTACCGTATTTGAAGGTAGAAGACGGAGTAGCCATTAACAACGATTGTGAGGAGGTTATCATTTCAACTCAACTTCATATCTTCGATTGTTGTTGTTGGGATTTGGGATTTTGAGGATGACGATAGAGCCGAGGATGAGTTAAGACAACCAGTGATTTTTTCTTTTTCTTTTTCGGACGGCTGAAAAGTAACAATTTATTTGAACTTTAGTCGCCTCTAACTTTATTTTAATTTTAATTGTAAAAATCACTTAAAATTTCATTGTTTGTGAGATGTGATACATGGACCTAATAAATAGACTTTAACCGTAGACTTACCGCATTAATAACTTATATTTGATAAATGTACAAGTTATTAATGCGGTAGGTCCACGGTTAGGCCTATTTATTAGGCCCATCTATCATTTTTGATTGTTTTATTCTTGTGAAATTTTTATTTTATAGTTACTTGAACAGAATTATGGTTACATTTTATCAGTCGTGCTTTAATTGGTTATATAATGATTAGTTGATAATAGCTATGTTTTTCTTTGAGCAAAAGTTGTAAATAGTTATGTTAAGAGGGTGGATATTTAAAATTAAGGTACAACATGTTAACGCATGTATGGATATTTTACCCGCACTGATTTTAGATAATTTTACAAGAATGAAACAATTTTGAAACATTAATGATTTTATGGTTGATATAACGTTTGAATGACTAAATAGAAACATTTATGAAACTTTGTTAGTGGTTACTATTAGGTGACATATTCCCTATTACTGTCTGTTTTTTTAGAAGAAAAGTTTTATGGACTGGATTTTAACGATCACAAACGTTTAGTTGTTTATTGTGAATCGGAAGAATTGAAATTAAACCTGTTACTTAAACCTGAAGATGATGTTTTCAGTGAGACCTGAAAACTGGCGCCAAAGTTAGTATGTGGAATGTGAACTTGTGCGTAACAAAATAAGTATCGGTATGGTTGAAATGACAAAAAAAAAAAGAAAAAAAAAAGGTTTAAGTGTTTCGTGACTCTAACCACGTTAAATTAAGCTTACACAACGGCTCGCACTTGGAGCTGACGAATAGACACCAACTATCCTGTATGCTAGATGCAAGGACCGTAGATTTTTAACACAACTGATATCATGACATGAGAACGAGGTTGAGGTGTTTCACTCAAAATTCTATTGTTAATCTAATGTTGTGAAATATTGAGTACAAATCATGACTATATTCAACCATCAATATAAATATTATTTTGGACTTTTTGTGTTAATAGGAAACTTTAACGCACAACTTTTAAGTTTAATCTAACCATCAATATCAGTAAACTGTAGAAATGTATAAACTAAAACCGTCATTGTTGGTCAAAATTTCCATAACAAGTATTTGAACATAAAATAACCTAATTCACTCACTAAATAAACAGTGAGTGTGTTACTCACTGAAGACTCATTGAGTGTGCTTACACTGATGAAATCAGTGAGTGTTGTATAAAGCTCAATCAACAATAAGCTTCGGAGACGTCGAAGACCAACTGAAGAAACACTTTATCTCACTAATGCGGTGTCATTGAGTAAAGCACATGAGCTACAAACAACATCATATAAGAGTCACTGATATCTGACAAAGTCTCCCTGACTCTGAATACTCTATCTGTGAAGACAAACTTGAAATATGGGCAGTAACTTCCTAAAAGCAAAAAGCAAAAGGAAAGGCAAACAAGTACAAGAGTAATTACTAAAAATGTGAATGGTTGAATTAAATATTTACTAAAGTACATTGAACATAAAGTTACGTATAGAAGACCATGTGAAAAGATGTACTCTTCTACTAGATGCTTGACATATAACCTAAGGCTAGTAGGCAAGGTTAAGCTTTCGTCACCATACACATCAGCGCCACGTCAGCTTTCTCTCTCCTCTCACTCCCCTTCACCACTCTTAACCATTTAGTGGGCAAGAGATACCTATTTTCACCTTAACTCCCATTTTTTTTTTTTAAATACTTACACAATTAAATACTTACACAATATGTGGGTGTTTGAGATTGTTTATTAAAAATAGATTATGCGTTTTCAAAACGAATAATCAACTAATCAGCTGTTAAAAAGCGTGATTTTGAAATATAGTGTTTGGATTTGATTATGATATCATGATAATCAGATAATCATTTTTTTAATGTTTGGCAAATCAGATTATTTTGTTAGATTCTTATGTTAAATGACTAAAATGGACACTTATATATATATATGAGTTATAATTTTATAGATTTTTAATCAATGAACATTTTCCTTCCTGTCTACTGGTACCAAAATCACTCTCACCTACCTCCATCTTTTGACTTCACCAACATCAACAATTTTATCCCCATGTTCAGTCCAAACACTGAAACACAACACCACAATCAAATATGTTAATTCCACAGTCGATCATCACCATTTTCTAATTACCTATCACCAAAAAATTCGTCAGTTGTCGCAAATACATAAATGTGGAATTGTTGCCGTGACGATCGTTCATCGGAAAAATATTATCCAAGTTAAGGATGATAATAGTTGGATTAAATGAAAGTAACAGTTAAAGGATTTTTAAGAAGAAGATGAATATATTTTGAGATGGTGGGGCCCGTTTTTTCAGCTTTTACAATTAGTGAAGGCTTCACCAAATATTGTTTTGGGAGATGTGCTCGAGCGTGAATCAGGATTGAGGGCAAGGAATACGGCGCGTGATGTGGGGCCCCTTGGTGAAGGTTTCACCTCCTTGACAAGTAGCCTAATGCACATATGTTACTTTACTTTTACCCATCAATATAAAGACAAAGTATGTATAGAGATTATTAGAGATTCTAAACAAACACGAAATGATACAAATGTATTATAGTTGATAAGATCCTCTTCTCTTAAAAACACACTAAGCTAAGCTAGCATGCTTTTGTTGTTCATATAAGAAGAGCTTCAGTTGTCAATAAACTGGATAACAATCAAACAAACAGAAAAAGTGGTCAAAGGACCAAACCCGTTACGGGTCAAAACCACAAGGAGAAGATCCGGGGAAAAAAAAGTTTATGGACCACTTTCGTTATACCCGACAAATCACAGGGACCATTTAAGTAATTAACTAAGAATTATAATCATTGAAAAGTACGAACGGTGTTATTAGTTGTCAAATGGGTATTGGGTAAAACTTCTTCTAATCTTTGTAACATATTCTAATCTTTGTAACATATTCATGTTTTACTCAAATCTCGATCTCAAAACTAGAACCAACCGTCATTATTAGATCAGTTTCAAGTTTTCAACAATAACAACATAGCACAAAAATGTAAGAACCTTACAAATGGTGAGTCAATTGACAATTGATATGGTTCAATGAAACATTGAAACGTACGTTTGTCTTTGGCATGCCAATGAGACCTGCACCTAACTCTTACAATCATAATCAGAATATAAACTACTTAAAGAAACGGACCAAGTTTTTAGAGCCATTTCAGTCCCAGGCAAAGAGTAACATTTTGACCGAACCAAACAAAACCCATATACCAATAAGTCCATTTTGCCACCTCTACATAAAATCAATTCCAACATCCCATGATAAAACCATATAAGCTAACGTCACAAGAACTAAATTAGTTACGGTCATAGGTCAAAAGTCACAACTATATATTTTACAGGTCAGAAACATATAAAAAAGCTCACAAAATAAAATTTTATTTGTTACAAACAATATACTGTCTAGAAGTCTCAAATCACACCAATGGATCAAAGATGAAGTCAATGCTGAAGGTGAGGAACTCGCCATGAAAACACCATCTTCTAAGGTAGATTGTCTTTACACCACCACGAATGTTCACCTCCAAATAGACCAAGAGACTCACCATACACCACACGACCACACACACTGACCAATAAGACTAAGAGACAAAATGAACTGAATCAAACAAAGAAAAACCCCCCTGAAAAGCCCTAACATGTCACAAACTGTCCAAAAACCTAAAAAGCTCCTTAACGTAACACAAACTCCTTGAATGAGAAGAACAAGAGAAAGTTGACGCTACATTAGGACATATTAGAGAAACTATCAATACTCATTTTGAGAATATCTTCTTGGTATCAGATGTGACACTAACGTAACACAAACTCTGTCCAATCAGCACGTCATCTTGAGCTCTTTCATGGAAATGGATTTGACCAAAGATGAAATATAGCGCGAAACTGACAGGAAGTTTATACTATTTGAGCATATATCCCAAGAGCAAGCCAAGCAAACCGATGAGAAGAACATACATGAGCGAGATACCACCACTGCTTTTGTTGCCTTGACGCCTTAAAAGTTCCTGCATGAAACAAGATTGAGAAATTAAGCTAAAAGTGAAATAAAATTAAGGACGTCAAATGTCACCTAACGTGTATTTTAATGTCCTAAACCAGCTATTTATAAGAAAGTATCTTTATCAAATAGAAACAGCTATTGTAATCGTATATGACAAAAGGTGTTTACAGGTACATCCATCGCACATTTTGACCCTTCTTGATCCATTACCAACCCAACCACCCTATTATCATGAATGTTAAGGCACAGTAAACACATGTTGGTTGTAACACCCCCAAGTAAAGGACTAGCCCAATTCCTTTAAACTTCGAATTGACCATCCGGCCACATATCCACTTTTTGACTAGAATGAGCTACACATTTGTGTATCTGTTCTTTTTGTCCTACATTGATGCTAGATATTATATACACTCAATCTCTATATTCATTGTTACATAGGCGGTATCCGCCACATCACCAAGCTACATGTTGATCAGCTTTCAGCAGATTATTTCATTCACTGCCCATTCACACTTCCTAGGTTGTTCCAATTATGAACCTGGTGCAGCACCTACAAAGCCTGCAAGTTACGAATCTTGCCATAGTGAAGTAATAGTCTACGCATTGTTGCGAACTCTCAAACACATGCCTTTGTTTCAACACCTAGGAAGTATTGTACAAAAAATGCCATGATCTTCGGTGTATGGCAGTGTCTCCACAAACTTCTCACCTCTTTCACTTACATGCATGCCTTCTACCACCTCTAGCACTTCTTTCAGGTATATGTTGTGAACCTTATTATACATTGATTTGTGCATCTCTAAACCTCGTTCTATATGGAGGATATCATGTTTTCCAACTTAGACTAGAGATGGTTGTAAGCTACAAAATTAGGTGTTTGCTTTTAAACCCTCTCTTACCATACATGAAAGTCTATAGGTTCTGCCAATCCACCACAATTCTCATTTGTAATAATTACTCTGCACGAGATTTACCGACATGAGGTGCTACATTATATTGTCGACAATTGCCTTTACTGTTTGGGGCGCGATATCAGGCGACAACCCTACTACCATAAAAATAATGGTCCGAATCAACTTGCCAAGTATATCGTGGCCCAGAAATTTAGTCATAACCTTAATGCAACAACACCTCGTGGTAATAATCCTAAAGTAAAATGAAATTATACACGTGGGAGTGGCGGTGAAGTGACACAAATTCTAGACATTCATACATGGTTTGACAGGTTTTAAACAGGGACAAAGCATTTGAATTCATGTTGGAGATGAACTATGTTGGTGATATTTATTATGGCAACATGCAAATTATGTTATACTGCTACAACTAATAATTTCTTATTTCATGTATAACTTATAGCATTCGAAAACTTATCACAGCTCCTACATTAAGTATATTCATAAAACACCAGTAGAAACAAATATGAACCATCTGCAAGATCAAAGCTACATGATAGTGATGAGAGCACACTGCATCGGTTGAGAAACACTGGTAAACGAATAAGATTAAGATATGTACCAGTTCTTGATGAAGCCTTTTACTTTGCTGAATGGCAGAATTTTTCTCTTCTGTCAGCTTAGATATAAGAGCCATCGCCTGATACAAAATGAGGTGCATATAAACAAGTGCCGATAAGTATGCAGAGAAGATCAGAACTTATATGAACATTATTATACAAACTTCAGTCAGAGGTCCTCATCCAGATATAAAGACTTAGGAGGTGTTTCTTTTTTCTCTTAGTGGAGGGATTGGACCCACTTGTCATTTAATATCAATACTTTTTTAGGTGGGGCCCAACAAAATCTCTTGTTTCCTCTATATCCATAAGGGATAAAAAATGAGACTCTCCCCATTAAGAGGCATTAACATACGTAGGACCCACTAAATCTTTAGCTAAGAAAAAAAAAACAGCCCCTTAGGGGTGTTTCTTTTTTCCCTTAGCTAAGGGAATGGGTCCACACAAGTATTTAATAATGTTTCTTTTTTGTGTGGAACCCACTTATTTCCACTAATGCATCTATATATACAAGGCATAAAATGTCTTCCTCTCCCCATTAAAACACACTAAGAGCCATGGGTCCCATATTGACCCCACCCATCTCTTAGCTAACAAAAAAAATAAACACCCCCTCTTGCAATGATACAATCGCTAGTATCTCAATTATAACATTTTTTTTAGGAAATTCAGAAAATCACCTCAGATGACTTGTCGTTGGACTCAGCAAATGATCTTGGAGCCTAAAAGAATTTATAATGTCAATCTCTAAACGAATAATTTCTTATTTCACGTATATGTTTTACTGTATAACACAACAAATTATTTTCAGAACTTACAGCATTGGTGTCAATCGACCCATTATCAGATATTGAAGCCCTTGGAGATGAACCCTCTTCTGACCCTTCTCTTACTGGTGACGGTGGTCGTGGGGGAGCGACATAATTAACTTTTAGTTTGCATTCCTCTACGATATTTCCTGATTCCTTGTTAAACTATTACAAGTCAAAAGTATATACTGTTAATTTTCCGTCAATTGAGTATTAGAGTCAACAGTTTAAACACAATCAGATTAGCTAAATACCAGCTCTGGAGTGATATCTTTTGGTGTAGCTCCAGGACTTGCAACTGCACCTTGAAGCAAAAACTTATCCTTGCATTGCATGTCGGGAGGAGTTTCCTTTTGAGCTTGCATTGTAACTGAACAATAAAGACGTAATTTTAGCCGCCAATTTATACATTCATAGGTATGTCAACTTCTTCCAGAGATTGCATTTCAAATAATCACAGAATTTAAACCCTCAAAGCTATATTCTACAAAGACATCAGGTTGTGTTTGTTATGAATCATGAATAATTTTGCAGGTGCACACGGTTGATGTATCAGACTTGACAGACGATCTTAATCTGTATGCAATAGATGGCCAATACGAGGTAATGAGACAAACCAAAAATAAGTAATTGACATGATAGTGAAAGTACAGGTGGTGAAAGCCCATCTAAGATAAACTGTCCCTTTTGTCTTGTATGCAACTTGCATTATCAGATACAGAGAGTACATCAATGATGTTACATTTAAAATGCATGACAACAATGCAAGAAAAGCATGACATGATTAAAGTGTGTCTCATTCCACGTATGACACCCTATCCAAAAAACACTTATCTTGTTCCATCTCAACCAATAATATTAGAACTTGGTAATCAACAAACTGCAAGTGCCTGATTCGCTAAAACTATCACCATAGACAAACTATAAGCTTAAGAGTGGAACATCTTGTATTCACAAGCACTAGCTTAACAAATCTATTTACTTCAAGTTTTGTGAAAACCCATCAGGATATAATGTGTGAAAACCCGAACAAAAGCCCCTAATTACAAATTGTTTTTGTTAGTACATCAAAGAAAAAGTAGTAAGCGTCTTAAAAAAATCTGATCACATTCATGTGGTTGTAATCCTAGTCATATACAACACTCATCTCTTAATATCTAAGCATCTCGCACAATTCTCTACATAAACATATCATTATATCAAACAAAATCAATTTCTAATGTGACGATAAGTACGAAAGAACGAACCTACGACATTACAAGTAGAGTGCGGCAACACAATCCCCGAGTTAGGCCGAACACAATACTTCTTCGGATTCGTAGTTTTCACCTAATAACACCCAAAAAAAAAAAATTACTTTTCATCTTTTTTTACCGTTACAAATATTCCAAACCTTAAAAAAAAACATAGTATAGATTCAACATGTATACATAGCTACAAAAGAATCAATAATAATAATACCTTAAAAGCGACATGTTTATCAGTTTTATTCAACAATTGCATGGAACATGATATCTGCTTCTTCAATTCAACTACATACAAAAACATATATTTATATAATTAACAGATCTGAAATTATACAATAATTAAATTAATTTAAATTTTTAAAGAGTGGAGAAATGAAAATATTTTTTATACAAGGGAATTGAAGCTCTGGTGGTTCGATGTTGAGTAGGTCTCCGGTGCTCATGGTTGATTGGATCGTTAACGGAGATGGAATATTCTGTTAGGGACAGACAGACAGACAGAGATCTGGTTGGTTGGGTTTTGATTTGAGGGAAAGAGAGGATATGAGGGATGTGTTTGTGTTTGTGTTTGTGTTGGTTTTGTCATACGGTTAATAGGTAGCTAATTATATTCTTGGTTGGTTTGTTTGTTTGGAGTTTTATTCAATGTTGCAAAAAAGCCTACTCAGCCTTGTAATCGCCGATTACAAAGTAAACGGCCCTTGAACTTGGAGAGATTTACAAGGAAATCGGCCGATTAATCGGCCATTACAAGCTTTAGGGCCGATTAATCGGCTAAAAAACGCTACTCGGCCCTCGACCGCCTCAGGACCGATTCACGATTTTTGCAACATTGGTTTTATTAGTGGGAATTACCTATTTTTACCTACATATTTCATAAAATAGCTACTCCCTCCGTCTCAAAATTATAGTCCACATTTTCTTTTTGAGATATCTCAAAATAATTGTCCACTTTTTATTTAAGTCAAAACTAGAGAATATAGTACGCGAATATTCTCTTTGAGTGGTTGAAAATTAAAGTGGCCCCATTTTTATTAAACTATGTGATTCTTGTCTCTTAACAATAATTTTGATATTGAGGGAGTAATTTTTATTGAAAAAAATCGAGATACACATGAAATCTGCAAGGTTTGTGAATTTTTTTTAAAAATTCGCAAGGTTTAATTTCGTAAAGTTAAACCTTGCAAAATTTTTAAAATTGCTTTATTTCCTTTTAGTTTTTCACGCCTACCTCAAAACATGAAAGTTGTATATATCTTTTTTCTTGTTTAGTTTTTGAATCGGCTAAAAAGAAGTTTGTATGAGAAAGTTATGGCCAAAATACCACAACAACTTTTTCTTGTTTAGCCGTTGTGGTATTTTGGCCATAACTTTCTCATATGAACTTATTTTTGCGTGATTCAAAAAGCCGCTTGAACGAGAAAAGAGAGATCTATAACTTTTATATTTTGAGCTAAGCGTGAAAAACGAAGGAAAATGGAGAAATTTCCGAAGATTCGCAGGGTTCGCGAAATTTTTAAAAAATTGCAAGGTTTGACCTTGCAAATTGCTCCATTTTCATTCAGTTTTCGAGCTTAGCTCAAAAATGAAGGTTGTAGATATCTTTTTTCTCGTTTAGTGGCTTTTTGAATCACCCAAAAAAAGTATTTGTATGAGAAAGTTATGGCCAAAATACCACAACAACTTTTTCTCGTTCAGTTGCTGTGGTATTTTGGCCATAACTTTCTCATACGAAATTCTTTTTGCGTAATTCAAAACCCCACTTTAAGAGATCTACAACTTTCTTATTTTGAGCTAAGCGTAAAAACCAAAGAAGAAGAGAGCAATTTCTAAAATTCGCAAGATTTGACCTCGCAAAGTCACTTACCTACGCAGAGTAATTCCAACACAATCGTTGAAATAACAACACCAATTAACCAATCGATCAACGAGACAAGAAACCTTAAATTTTTGAAACCCTATAAATCAAGAATCACTAGAAATCAAAGTCGTGGCTCTAATACCATGTAAAATGATATATAAACAACAGCCAAGAACCAAGAACACCAAAAAAAATTCAACCAACCTCAAACGCGTTTTACCAAACATATAAAAGAAATCAGATAATTCCTACAATCGGATATTATCTAAACCTCACTACAAATCACTCAGCACTCAAAACCATCTTTCAATCCAGACCTTGCACTTTTAAACTCTTCAAATCTGGAACGAACTCTCAAACTTCAACACTTTTTTTTTTCAAAACTAGTCACTGTACTTATTAAACACAAGAAAACAAATAGGAATATACATTTGACTAGTTTGACCATATATTTTACAAAAACAACACTGATTGATTTAGTAACTACTACATGGGGATAGGATCAATGATTAAGAGAGTTATATACTCTTCAATCGTCTTTTCAGGAAAAGTAAACCTGTCAGTGTACCTATACACCACATCTGTCATTCGAGCAAGATTAACTACTGCAGAAAGGATCTCAACTGAAACTTCTTCTGGTTTAAGACATCCCTCATTGATGTCTTTCCATAAATCTTGAAGCATTTTCTTGAGTTCATCAACAGCTACAATTTCAGGCACGCCAAAAGTATTCATATATGCATCAACCGATGTAACTTGCTTTTGTGCCCTTTTAGCCTCAAACTTCATGTAGACAAATAAGTTTAATTAATTAATTTAAAAATGTAGAATTAGTCCATGTTGCACGTAAAGAAAATAGGTTGGCACTACACGAGTTTCATGGTTTACTTTGTGGTTCAAAATGTTGGTCTCTAGTTACATAGCCTTCATTGATGGCTAATTAAGTTCAAGTTAATTACAAGAGTGAAATGGCATGGGAACTGGGAAGAGCTATGGAGTTTTAGCTTTATTATCCTAAATAAATATGTCTATTATGGACATTGAAAAATTAGCTTGAATGCTTTAGACGCCTTTTTTTTCTGTTTGTCTTCCAAGACTTTTCATTGTCCTTGTTATCTCTTCAAAGATAGAGAACAAGTTGGATGTAAGGGCAAATTTTGATTATAAAAGTTTTAGTTTTTCTCATACTTCATGGTTTTCTTATCATTTAAAATTTTGATTATAAAATTTTGATTATAAATTGGGTGGATTCCTTTGAGTGGCGAGATGATTTGACTTATTTTAACGATTGGGAAGTCATTAGTGGTGTCGTAGACTAATTCAGGTGGATTCTGGGGTTACTCTATTTTATTCCCATAATCACATACCATCCCATAATCATGGTTCTGTATCATTTAACTATAAGCCAAATGTTATACGTACCAACTGTCGGCATTCGAATGGTCAAATTGGCAAATCACTATAACTAATATCTATCTATATATTCTAATAAAGCAAGGTATAAAAAAGACAATTTTGCCCCATTAAAAAAAACAATGCTGAAATTTTAGAGTGTCTACATCGGTCATTTTGCATAAGTTTTTTTCAAAATACACTGATTAAGGAAATTATAAAACTAATACTTCGTATATGAAATTAGCAAAGCTTTCGGTGAAAGCACCCTTTTTATTGGATATTTTTGTTAAAACCAAAAAATAAACCAGACCCTCCTCCCTCCTCATTTTCCACTAGCTTATGGTGGAAGCCCCCTCTTTTTCGCCCCACACCTGTTCTAAACCAACCCATGCCCCATCAGTTTTCACGAACCAAAACCCTATACACCAATCGACCCTAACTCTCTCAAACGCAGGCGCAATAATCAAAACTCAAAAATTCAAAATCATCATCATGATTTTCATATCTTTATCTTGCTGATGTTATAACAATTTTCATATGATAAGAACTAATCATGCATTTTGTTTTTCTACGGATTAAGATTTAGGATATGATGAATTTGATTTTGTTTTCATGTTTTAATTCATTTGAATCTTCAATTCTAATTTGTTTGCCTTTTAGGTCTTAACGGGTTTATAAAGAACGATGAATGAATTTCATGGCCAAAATAAAGGTAAAATCTTGATTGTTGTCATATGTGTTTGTTTAATTTAATTCATTTGAAGTGAATATTGCCTTTGATTATACGAGGCACACCAAGTGTTTGTGATAATGTCTGAATGAGTTTGGTATGTGTGTTTCATTCAGGTGGTCTCTACATTTGTTGATGATTGTGGCCATGTCATAGAAATTATGCACCTTACAAGGTTGGTTCACACTTTAGTAAACCTTCATGTATTTTTATTTGTGTTATTAAGTTCCCACTTTATTTAATTGTTGCTCACTTAAAATGTATTTTTATTTGTGTTATTAAGTTCCCACTTTATTTAATTGTTGCTCACTTAAAATGGATTTATTATTGATAGTTATGGTTATGTGTACATGGATTCATATCATCTCCATTGCTGTATTTGCTTCAGAAGAGTTAAATTCCAGCTGACATTAAAGCACCACCAAAATCAATATTAACGGGAATGGTAAATACTTCTCCATACTTACTGTTACTCAACTACAACTCCCATATTCTCAAGATACATGATGTTTATCTTATTACATACTTTATACCTGGACTTGCACAATAAAATGTGATCCAAATTAAACAATTTCTATTGCTCTAGGGGTTATGCAAGTGTGATTTAGTGCACTAGGTGGAGTCCAAGGTACCCAGCTTTACTCTTTCGGCATCCAACAGTGGTATGTCACTTTCATTTATGATTGCACATGTCAATTTATAAATTTTCTTTAGTTATATCTCAGTTTATTAGTATCATAATAAATGACATCTTTGTTTTGTATATAGTCATATTGGTCAACGTGACAACAAAATGCAGTGGGATATTTTTAAATGGTCATCTATAATTCATTTAGACTGGTACATCCTAAAATTTCTTATTCAAAAATTAATTTGTCTAAACTGGGTTATCTAAAGTAAGATCAATATTATATTGACAGTGAGTTAGTAATACCATAAAGTAACGGAGTCTATTAGATGTAGTATATATAACAGAATTAATAGAGTTTGATTAACGCATATATAACCTTTATAATCGTTGTATCGTGTCATATGAAAAAATAAAGTGAATGAGCCATGAGGGTGCACGTGCACAAGGTTTGTTTGTTTGTTTAAAAACTTGAATTACAGAAGGAATTGCATTGGAGGATCATCTATTTTGTGTAAGAGAATGTCAAAGCACAAGCCCAACACATAATAACCTTGAACCGACCAACTACATCTAATAGACTCCGTTGGCTCTATTATATATTCTCTGTTTCTTTAACTCGGGTTGGAGTCATTTTTCACATTCATTTGTGCACTCCGTATATAGCAATTATTGACCCATTTTATTTTTTATCAGGTAATGACAATGTGTATTTCTCATAAAAATAATATATAGAACTTGCACCAACATCGACTTATGTGGGACTTGCAATTGAGATAACATTACCCTGTCATAAATTGCAAAGAAGCTTCTAAACAAAATGAGGTTATCAATGTTTGCGCATTGCGGTTTGGTGTTAAAAAGGTGGATGTTGTGGCATGTCTAGACCTTATATACTATTAGGATGATATGAGGGATCAATCATAGAATACATGTTATTGTCTTATGTATTGTTGCATTTAAATGATTCAAGTCAAACTGATTTTCATATATTGGTAAACGATGGACATTGCATTATCTTGCAGTGTTCAAAACTATCATTATACCATAAACCTCCAAGCAAAGACATTATCATGGGCACAAATCTTTGATTTAACCGAATCTCATTCCTGTGTTTCTATATGCAGGTGGCAGAAAGATCATTATTCCTGTGGAACAATGTTCATATCAAGAACCTGATCAAGAAAAACCGTAAAGTAATACTACCGATTATATTCCCTTCATTGGAAAGAAACACAGAAGCACACTAAATTCTTTAAGGAATGTTTATTAAAGTTTAAAGAGGATGAATCGAAAAATGAAGAGACCAAATCCAAGCACGAAGCCACATGGAAACACCTTGAAGAGGTTACTAAAAAGAGATCTGGTACTGGTACAACCAATCAACCCATGCTCTTTTCCTATAAGGTAACCAATGGCTAAAAGAGACCAATTGAAAACCCATTTTTTGGTTTTACAGGCATGATTTGTATGCCAGAATGTTGTGTTGCTAGAGATTGAATTTAGCCATTTTGTTGTAAGAGTCAAAAGGTTGACAAGAAAAACCTTTCATTTTTTTCATGCATTTGTTACTTTTCTTATGTAATTTCATATATATTTATGTATTTGTACTATGATTGTACTCTATTTTTTAATGTGTATCATATTACTTTTTAATACTGATATGTATGATTTCATTGTTGCTTTTTTCTAATATCCCCTATCCAGAGGCGGAGCTAGGGAGGGGGCAGGGTGGGCACGTGCCCCTCCTCCCAAAAATATTGCAGTGTAAAAATTCTAGATCTTTAAGATTTTTTCGTCATTTGCCCCCCCAAAAATGTTTGCCTTTCATGAAATCAGTCCCGAGAAAAAGATAAAATGAATAAGAAGAAAAAAAAACTTTGACTGCTGCATCTTTTCTTGTTATTGGCTGCGGGAAGAAGAAGATGATCATAACATAGGTGTTATTATTTTAATGTATTTGGGCAGCTGTTGTTGTTGTAAAGTTAATAAGTTATAACTTTATTTTCAGCCCACCCATTTCTCCTTTCCAAGCCCAACCCATGTACATACATTAATTCATCACTTTATTAGTTTTGAAAGTGTTTTAGTAGATAAAAAAGGATGGGGGTCTTCTATTTCTACTTCTTATTTTTAATACTTTAATTTTTTCTTTCAGTCAGAAATTTATTTTTTTAATTTCTTTTAAATTAATGTTATGAAAATGATATATCATAATAAGTGATAAGTCTAATACCCACAAAATTTGACACTAAAATAAGGTATATAAGGTCTAGCATTGTTTTAATATACGTTGTTTTCTCTTTTTCGGCATGATGTAAAAAAAAAAAATTTTGCCCCCTCTCAATTTATTTTCTGGCTCCGCCCCTGCCCCTATCATGTATAGTATAGCATTGTTACTAAATGCAATTATGTGAAAAATACATGGTGGTTCTTATGGTTGTTGAAGAAGGTACACCATTACACAAACCTGTTCACATTATGCATTTTTTTAGCATTTGACATCACATATATATTTATCATGCATGATTACTAAAGTGATGAAAATCCCAGTGGGCTTATCTTCTATTGATACAGTATTCTTAAAGGTCTTAAATGCAGAGAGCCAGAGAGTAACAAGTTAAAATACTACTTAGTATATATGTGAAGAGATTAAAATCTCGAGCTCGAGGGTGTAGTTTTGCCATACAAAAACCTACCCTGCCATATAACTATTGTAATGAAAGATATATCCTTAGGTGGAAAAAAATGATAAAACTTTGTCATATTATGATATGTATAGTACTCCGTAATAGTGACAAAAAATAATAAAGTTAAATCCTTTGATAAAACAAGAAAAATACCAGTACCAGCAAAAAAATAAAAGAATAAAAATTGACACTATTAATCTTCTAACAAAGCAACACTAATATAATAATTTGCACGCGGTTGTATGGGTAGTCGAGGGTGTATAAGGTGGCAAATGCAGGATCCAAGTTGCTTTTATTGGCGTCTCCTCCTGAATTTCTCATTAACATGATTGGATTAAAAAGCAGGTAACTTTATAACTTTAATTATGGTACTGATATATTGTTGAAGGCATGTGCCGATATGAATTAGAGGGTCTTTGGGTAAGTTTTTTGAAATAGCTTATGCTTTTCTAGAAGACAAAAAAAAAAAAAAAAAAAAAAAAAAAAAAAAAAAACTTATTAGCTTACAGTCGTGTCAAGACACAATATAGCATAGACTGGCTTACAGTTGTAAAAATGTAATAAGATGGAATCATCCTTATATAAGTTGCAACTTTTCTTAAAAAGCCATGCCGAAAGATGTTCTCTAAAATACGTTTAATAAGCCCATAAGTTGTAACTTTATGCAACTCAAATGCTTTTTGGTTCTTCGAATTAAAAACTGATTTTGGATACACTATGCATAAAAATAGATTTTGAGGAACTTTCATTTATTGACATGTCTCACATTTTACCCTTTCCCCGTAATCTGTAATTTATTGACATGTCTCACATTTGACCCATTTGAAATGGATAGACCAGATGGCTATGGAGAACAAGTCCAAGTAGGCAATCATTTAGTACGGGGCCGGCTGGGAAAAAGATTTTGAATGGGTGAAAGGGCTTGTCAATTTTATTTGTCAAGGCAACAATTTTATTTGTCAATCCAATTTGACCCATTTCAACCGAGTATTTTGTGATTTGGTCGACATTATACTTTTGAAATACAACTGTACAATATATCACTAAAAGAATCTTGCATGAGTAGTAATGCTACACTATAAAAAATGAAGTTATGCTTTGATAATGAAAAAATTGGGAGGGTTACTCTTGGTTCCTTTTCATAATTTAATAGAAGATGTTTGTAAAGCTATTTGTTCCTGGAAAAAATAGGAGGGTCAATTGATTAACAAGCCGTCTTCGGTATATTTCGATCGATTTAGTTGTTTACCTTTGAATCCCGTGATGTTCATGGGAGGTTAATTGATCGATTAACATGCCGTCTTCTTTGTATTTTTATCGATTTAATTGTTTACCTTTTAACCCCATGATGTTCATGGGAGGGTTACTTGATCGATTAACAATCCGTCTTTACATAATAAAATTTTCTATATGTTTCACGGTTTTCCATTTAATCCCGTGAATTTCACGGGTTAATAACCTAGTAATATCATACAACAAATTCATGTAAAGTACAATCTTCTTTAAAATTGTATTGTATAATATTTTCTTTACTATA
Organism: Artemisia annua; assembly: GCA_014162995.1. Classification (NCBI taxonomy): domain Eukaryota; kingdom Viridiplantae; phylum Streptophyta; class Magnoliopsida; order Asterales; family Asteraceae; genus Artemisia; species Artemisia annua. Next base: position 50,531 of record LBNU01001278.1, read on the forward strand.
ACACAAATTGTACATGGCTTATGTTGCATCTTTTTGGCACATATTTTTCGAGTTGAGATGTGATACATGGACCTAATAAATAGGTCTAACCGTGGACCTACCGCATTAATAACTTGTACATTTATCAAATGTACAAGTTATTAATGTGGTAGGTCCACGGTTAGGCCTATTTATTAGGCCCATCTATCATTTTTGTTTCGAGTTGTTTCTATAATAGATGTAGAAATATGATTAATTCTAGCGACATGTAAAAGTAAGGATTAAATACCTTGAAACTGGTAATGTCATTATAAAGTCTTCCAAGCAAGCCGGTAGCTTCTAGGACTTTTGGATGGCTTTCATACCAATCTAAAGCCTCCTGAATGACAATCTCACTCATACCCATTACACAAGATTTGAAAAGAACATTGTATGTTGAAGTAATTATTCCATTTTTCACATATTCCTGAAATGATGGCACTTGTCCTCCATGTCTCCATTTAGCCTCTTTAAGGTAACCTCCAGCTAATTCTTGAAACTGGTTTATGACAAGAGAAACGCAGCAAAAAAGTCAAAAATTAATACATGTGAGGAACTCGTATATACAGTGTACTGCGTACATGGCTAAAATGGGTATACTACCGCTTGTTTTGACGCAATGACACTGTTGCCTCTTCCATTTTCAGATAGTTTTTTTTCAAGTTCAGTATGCTCATTTAAGAGAATCTTGTAAAGTGGTTTAAAATATTCTGGAAGTTGCTCCATAGCACTTATTTCCCACCTGAAATTGGAAGCAATTTTATCAATTAATAGGGAGACATTCAGAACCAATTTACTAACAAAATATAGGTTATAGACCGGCATAAAATTTAACATTTTGTGATGTATACTATTACTAGTATCTTATTTATGAAATCGTCACATTCTTGGTGGTAGCATGTGCAGTAACGAGTACCTGTTTATGGCATCTGTTAGAAGTCGAAGCTCCTCAATAGTAGCAAATGCGTCATATGTGTCATCCAGGACACACACTAGTTGTAAAATTTTTGAGCTTACAATTCTCGCTTGAGAGTAAGAAGGCTCATAGTTTAATCCCAGTCCCCATAGGTACAGGTCAGGTATTCTATTCCTGGCATAAGGGGTTATAACTTGAAACTCCATATCTTTACCCCACCTGAAAAATTAAAAGAAGAAGATTAAGTTGGTTAAGCTTTGCACTTTAAAGACTATGTTTTGCAAGACTTATATGCACATTGGTTCTCTTGTTTTTATACAGGAGTCCTTTCTAAAATAGTTATTTTCTAACATATGAGTAATCGTATTCAACATGTTAACAATTCATTCCACTTGATCATTCTTGCATAATTTTTTATCTGATCAGCGTTCTCACAATCTAGTGTTAACAAACCTTTCGGTAGAGATATGAAGTCTTAAATGACTAACAATTTTAAGTACGAACAATCATTTTAATCAAACTTTAATCAGAATTGTTGAATTAGAGAGAAGATATTAATCTGTTTATAAGATAAGGTGTAATGTTACTAACTTACCATCATTTCTTAACTAGATGTTGTGAGAAACTGAGAATAAAGATTTTAATGTTGACACCTAATCTAATTATAGGTGTGGAGTTCTCCTTAAAGATATAACTTATAAAGAGCCTTAACATTATTCTTTGCTAACGATAACTATAACTAGTTAAAGTGACGAAGTAGCGAGTTGTCGGCTAACATCATCTAAGCTCAAATTTAACCAAATAGGCAAATACCGTTGGAGTGTTACCACTTCAAGAACCAGCAAGGATTTGGTGTTAATAGCTCGGAATGCTACGGATATATAAACGGGGCCTTCTTAGCCTCCGATGTAATGACTCCTTTTTGAAGATTATTCTAGGAAAAAAGAAGCTGAAAAGTATAAAGAGTTTTCCTTAAAATAAGACATTGATTGAACTTAATTTTGAGGCATTATTTCACTTTTCGCTCTGGTCTCCAAAAATCGGAGACAAACCGTATTTAATATTCCATTAAGTTGCTCATACTATGATGGAAAACCATTGATCATATCTTGTTTAATTTCCTCTTTAAACTAATACTATAAGCTCTTATCAATTTATGTGTCGTGTGTACATATACGACAAATTAGTGTTCACAAAAGTTATTGTAGTGTTCGTAAAGTAATTGATCTATTAGTTCAATACTTACTTTGTTAGAATTTGGAGTTCTTGCCTCTGAAGTAGTCGCAAATAATTAAAGTGTGCATTTGCAAGCTTCGTAATTAGCGAGTCATACGTGGATAGTTCTTCTTCATATATAGAGAAATACAACCTTGCTTCTACCATTTTCATCCCTCGATGAAATGGACTCACCAACGCATGTTTCACCTGCTTAGCAAGATTACCTTGTAGTGTGTCTACTACACCTGTAAGTTGAGCTTTTGTGAATTCCATGGCTTCATCTAAAATAGATTCGCCTCTTATTCTCAGTTGGGTGGATTCATAAAAGCTTAACAAACCCCTCACATCAGTCAGTGTGTAATCGTGGAATTTGCATGATCGGGAGTCCTTGAACTTGTTAAAAACATCTGCATAAGTCATATAGGTAATAAACTAAATGGTGCATACTTGAAAATGGTAAAAAGAAGACATGCAAAATTGTTTAAGGGTAAGTTGATCAAAATAATCTAATTGGAGGTTTTGACAGCCAACTATCAGATTTGTGGTTACGGCAAACTAACCAATTAACCACTACGTAAAAGATTTTGTGAACCCAAACCACACAACCTTATGCGGATTTGATATGTGCTTTCAAAAGATACATTTCATAAAAAACCTTTGTACTTCCTCTAGACACTATTCATGGCAAATCAATGCCAAAGTAAAGTACGAGCTTTTATTCTAAAGGCGAAGCATTGCATAATTTATGCAGATTTATAAATTTTCACCTATTCTTAAAAAGATTTTGCAGATTAATAAAGTTTTCACCGATTCTTCACTAAATGTTTGGTTATTGTGTCATACACACAAATTTTTCGCTTATTTTTTGATTTTGAAATCTCCAATTTCGTTAGTTTGATCAATTTCCTTTTATATAAGATCATGTTCACTTGTAGCTGAGTGGCATACCACATGACAGTTTATAACCGTGCTGTCTAAAAACTTGAAAGTTAGTCGAAATTGTATAAAGATCAGCTTTATCATAATCTTTCATGTTAATCTCCTTGAAATTTTTTCAAGTTGACCTGCAACCTCTTCCACGAAAAGGTAAGTCAATCCAAGACGATACACATGATTAAATAAGCATAATTTCTCATTTGAATCCAAGTTTTGGCTGATTATCAATCTTCTTAGCTCTTCTTTAGGCGCCTCCATTGCTTTGGCAGATGCCTTCAACTCCTATAAATATATAAATACATAGTTTTGCATGAACATACTACAAAAACTTAATTTTTTTTTTTTTTGCACGTGTGCAGTGATTATGTGAAATCTTACATTAGTGTCAACTGATAACGATAGAAACCGATCACCCCAGATAGAAGGTGGGAAGTTCACCAAAGGACGCGTTGGATCTGTGGTTGTCTTGGTGTCTCCGTTAAGGGTCGAATATGGTTTCGTGGCCATTTCTTTAAGGTCAACTGTAGTTTAGCTTCAAGTTTTGAGTTTTGATTGAAGTTGTTTGCATTAGTGCCATGAGTATTTATAGACTATGCTCTGATGGCTAACGATTTTAACTGATGATAAGTATCAGGTAAGAAAATCAGGATAACACTATTGATTTAGTTAAATTTGTGAGTTAGCAAAGGTAAAATGATCACCATCTTTAAATATTTATTCTTTCAAGTCACAAAAGTCAAGAGTGGGCTGCCTTTTTATTTGTTAAACAAACAAATACTACGTACATGTTTTGATCATGTTTTAACCCACGAATAGGAACCCCGAGTTTAAAAGTAGTTTTCTTAAATGGATGCATTCACGCCTAAGATTTGAAAATTTGTTCTACATATTGTGATACGCGCGTGCATGACCAAGCGTTCATGCAAATTAGCATCATTAGCAAAGGTAAAATGATCAACGTACATCTTTAAATATTTAATTTTGCATGCCACAAAGTCAAGAATGGGCTGCCTTTCTATTTGTTAAACAAATACATGTTTTGATCATGTTAAGGGGTATCTTCTGTAATCATCTTTCGCGGGTCCCACGAAAGGGAACCCCGAGTTTAAAAGTAGTTTTCCTAAAGGGATGCATTTTCGCCTAAGATTTGAAAACATGTTCAACATATTCTGATACGTGCATGACCAAGTCTTCATGCAAAGCATCCATTATCTCCATTTATAATTTGCTCCAAGTCTTCATGCAAAGCATGCATAATACTAGTATTAGGATTGGCATACTTGCATTACTTTTTATATTCTCATGTTCCGCTTGTTCTTTCAGTCTAGGATACCATGCATTGGTTTTGGAATGAAAATCAGAGAAGAGAAAATTGATCAAAAGTAATACGTTTCTTTCTTGATTTCCTGGAGATTTGCTACTTCAGTTAGTTACTTATCAAAAGTTTAATTCTTAATCTATTTCTTGGGAGATTGACAATCTCAAATCGGTCTTCTATCATATTCATAATCTTGTTTCAAAATCATATTATAAATGTACTGGCCTCCTAAGTAAATTGTGATTTTACATGAGAAATGGATTTACTTTGCCTGTAAAAGCCATAAAATACCACAAACTTTTAAATTGGTCAAATGATTAAAAAAAGTATCATATTTGCCATCATTTCTTTTTGTGGGTAGCGAACATTTTTTTTTCTTTTGTGAGAACTTTCTTTCAAATTCATCTTTTTTAAAGTATTTTGCGAAATTTTTGGACATTTTTGCCCCTCTTAGCTAATAGAATTTTTTTCCCCGAAAGGCAAAAATGTCACTTAGTACCCTAAAAAGGATGAATTTGAAAGAAAAGTACCTACAAAAACAAAAGTTTTTGTTCGCTACACACAAAAGAAAATGATGACAAGTTTGATACTTTTTTTTTAATCATTTGCCATTTTAAATTTGTACAAAGTTACACCTTTTAAATTGTTTTTTGTTGACTAAAGATGCACCTAAATGAAAAGTGAAACTAGTTTACATCTCAACTATTATTTCTGTTGTTTTCGTATGTTAATATTAGCCTATTTGTTGTTATTTCAAGATTCTCGTCAAAATAATGCGTAAAATTGGTATAAACGAAAATATATAAATACTTTTGTGACCTATAAATTAGCTTAATAAATTGACGGCTTAAATTTAAAAAGTGAGCAGTTTACGGGTCTTTACATACATTAATATTATCTATACTACGAGTAAGGATCCAGTGAGAAGTAAATTAAAATAAGAAGTGGTGAGAAGTGACTAAAATCACGCATTTGAGATGCAACGACTTGCATTAGATGCATTTCTATTCATATATATGCAACATCTTGAGTTTCAAAAGTTAATTTGATGCATAGATTGTGCAAATTGATTTTCATGATTTCAGCACGTGCAAAGGAACAAAAAAACAAGAGAAATCATGAAATGCATCTAATATACATATATGCATCTGATTAAAAGCTAGAAAACACACTATGGTGCGTTATAATGCATCTAAGATTATAGGGATGTATCTAATTTATGTCGGTGCATCTCGGATTTGCTGTTATATTTCTTCTTATTCCTTCTTATTTGAAGTAATCTTCTTATTTGATCCTAACTCTATATACTACATTTAAAGAGAAAATGTTTTTACTTAAAAACTACCAAAATGAAAAATGTATGTTTACTACTAATCTATCTTTAATCATTTATTTTTACTAACTATTTGACCATTTAATGACATCCCCATTTTACTTTCAAATCTACTTCCAAATTAACACTTAATATACTCAATTATTTATTCTTAGATTTTCGAGTTATTCATTGATATAATGACTTATTTATAATTAGTACTATTAACTCTCCACGTCTCAATCTTTACGTAATTTATTATAGTCTTCAATTGTGTATATCCTATTTTTTTTTATAAAAGATTAAATTAAACTTACAACATACGTTTTAATTAGTACTAGTAGTATATAATATTTGGTAACTGATGATGATATGAGTTTGGTTATAGTGCAAAATTAACATTTTAGCATAAAAGTGTAGTTATATAAGATTGTTGGGTGACATTTAAGGTAACAGAGTAACAGTGAACCACAAATTCGTAATTAAATTGTTTAACGTTACACAAATAAATGATAAAAGAGAAACGCATGCATCACACCAAATCAACGCAATTGAATTTTGTTGAAACAGTATACACCAACGCTCACTATGCGTGACCTATGTTTAATAAATGTATAATTTAGTTTTAATAAATTAAGGATATGTAAAAAGATAGTTTTAATAAATTAAGGATGTAAATGTAAAAAAAATAATAGTTATGTGGCTTCCACGTACATTATTACCCCAAATAAGAAAATAAATCAATTGGTCAATACTCAATACTCGTAAAAATCACGTTTGTTTATACTTATGTTTTTACAGAGGCGCTTCACTCCAAACTCATCAAACACTCAAACAAGAAAACATGATTTCTCGTACTATATCCTCTCGTGTTCCTCGTTTCTTCATATCAAAGATCCGATCAAGATTCATCTAGCTTCCACTTCCACACTTCACAATCCAAACACCCTACAAAACCTCATCATACATAGTCAACTAGACAACAATCCTCCAAACACTAACATGTTACGTACAAAAACTCGAAACATGCATACAAGTTGTTTAACCACGTCAAATTTATAAAAAAATCAACGTTACCCAATCCCGTCTTCCACGAGTCATGGAGAAGGTTAGATGTAGACAGTCTTACCCCTACCCGAAGGTAGAGAGACTGTTTCTAGAGGACCTCCGGCATTTTTGCAGGGAGTAAGGATCGAACTCTTGACTTTTGTATCCAAAGGAGAGTGGTTTTCTAACTGATCCAACTTAACACTACTATGTTTAATCACGTCAAATCTGAAGACGGATTTATATCTAGGCAAGTTTTTTTTATAAAGATCTTGCACGCCAACTGCTCGGTAATAACATGAAGGAGAGAGATCATGCATGCTACATTTCGTATAATATGATTTTGTAAATATAGTCAAACAGTACTCCACTTGTGTTGGAGTGCTATATGTACTGCTATTGTGCCATTGTCTTTTTTTATAGTTTTTTATTTTTTGGGGACTGTATAGAGTGCTAGAATGCCATGACAAAGAGTGTTGCAATAATACTTGATCCAGTCACACAAACCATACAAGTTACCATGTCTAGTGTTTAATTGGTTGAAAAAAATCACCTATTAATTATATAAAGATTTTGCTGTAAGAAAAGGTGACTTTTATATTTAGACTAGCTTATAAGACCCGTGGAATCCACGGGTTTTTAGAAGAGATATTGCAAAAAAATGAAAAATTAGTGTCTAAACAAAATAAGGAAAACAACGAAAGTCAACAGGGTGAATCATTTATTCGAAAGGAATATGAAGTAATAAGTCAATGATAATATAAAGTACAATGCTTGTAACTATAATGTAATAAAAGCCCATGCACGTGAGCTCTAATCTTGACCGCCTTTAAAAAGCAAATGTATATAGTGGGGAAGTTGATGAAGTGATAAGCCAATGAACATTTCGTGGGCACCTAATAAGTATAAAAATAAAGTGTAAGTAAAACATTTGTATGATTAATAATACATGTAAAAAAAATGGCATAAATGACATCATATGAATATTCGTACATACCTCTTTAAACTTGATCATAGACCGTGAAGAACCTCTTTGTAGACTACATTTGTAGTAGTCTTTGATAAATTACCATAAAATAATGAGAAGTAATAATATTAATAATATAAATAAGCACCACAAACTTGCATGTTCCACTATTGATACTATAACGTTTATGTTGTTTATGAGATCATAAACATAAAAGACAACTATACTATGACCCGTGCAACTGCAACTTACAATCAGCTCATAAAATAAAATACTTCAAACTTGAATATGTGGAACTTTTCATTACCTCAAAAAAGAACTATTTCAAACAATATCCTAAGAAGTTAAATAATAGATTGCGTATGTAGAGCTTATCGCCATTTAATTTGTTAATTGGAAGTGGAATATTTTCTCTTTGATGAATATTATAAAATCCTACTATTATCAGCATTATTATTGTACACTGTTGTGTCGAGAAACCTTGCACTTTTTTTGTAATATAAACTTTTACTTCTATTAGTGTTAATACATATAGAAGAATTAGACGACTATTTCAAATTTTTATGTAAATCTTTGTGTTTTAAAACAAAGTTTGATGCATAATCTATTTACAGATATCACAATCATGTGTGATTTGATCCAAAGTTGCCTCCGTAAGAACACACTTGGAGAAGAAATGGTTGCTTTACAGGAATAGAAATTCAATCCTGAATGGATTTCTTGGATCTCTAATCCAAGATTGGCTTGTACATCTATTTTGTCATGTTTTCCTTCTAGCTTCTTGTTAATCTCAGTAAAATGACAATAAGAAAAAACCAATATAATATCTATTACATGCTTAATTTTTAGTATATATGGGAAGATTTGTCCAAAATTTAATACAACCATGTTTTATCTTGTATCACCGTATACATAAAGACTTTTAACTTTTTAAACAACCGAGCACTTGCTTCAAGTTCCTAAAAAGCAAAAGTTAGAATCCCTTTATTGTGCCTTTTCCTGCTACCAAGTTCTTGCCGAAAAAACACCTCCCAACACTGTTCCCGCTACAATAGAAAGTGCAGCACATATAGTTGTAACATGCTACAGAAAAAAGGAACCAACAAAAAATAGAGCATGCTATAGAAAGATGACACGCTTAGAATAATTCATTATCAATACACATAGTGATGATGTTAAGATGCTTGGTGGAAAATAATGTTACCTAAATTTAGATAAATACTTAAGCAAATGAGCAGCAACTTGAGTGCCCACAGTCAAAACATAATTATATAGTTGCGTATCAAACGTTTCTGACATTTTACAAAGTTTCTTCCTTGGGTCCAAAAACAAACCTAAACACATAATAAATTTCCAAAAATTTTCAACTTCAATGTTTCACTCTAAAAACTAACAATTTCTCACTCACTTGTGTTTATTTATAGCGCACACAAATTGACCTTCGCTCTCCTAATAGCCCATCATCTCATCTTTAGTGATAAGCAGATAGACTTTTGAAGCAAAAAAAACAAAGAATGATTCATTACATATGTACTTTGGCTGAGAAGTTAAAAAGATAATGCCCCACGTTCATAGAATTTGGCTGAGAAGTTAAAAAGATATGAAGCAAAACAACAAAGAATGCCCAAGTGTCAAGTTATCTCGCAAACTACATGAAAATGGTGCGGGAATGAAACCAACCCCACAACAACATCAATAAAGGAACACATTTATATTATTTATATGAAACAAAGCTTTAGTCAATTTCGATATTGTTTTTGGAATTGACTAAAGCTTTAGTAACCCGAACAAAAATTCGTGATGATATCGTTTTCATATTAGCCTCATGTTTACAGTAGACACGCTACCCTTATATTCCTAAAAGAAAGAACTCCAGATAATGTGACGTAAAAAGTAGACAAACTCCGTAATAGATTCACACTTCAAATTATCAGCTCATTTTCTCAGCCAACATGTAACATAAAAATATAACCAAGTTTCACATCAAGTATCATATACTCAATGACTAACCAAACACATTGCGGAAAAGCTTGACGATTAACTTTTTGGACAGGTATACTTCAGACATGTAAAAAACATTACTTAATATGCAAACACAAAATCACATTGTAGTGTTTTCCTTATGGTGAAACCAAACACAACATTACTTAATATGCAAAAAACTGCTCATAGTATATAAACAATGATACACTCATTATACAGCTAAATAACCAAACATATTCTACTAATTGTAAAAGAAATTCAAATAAAAATTTACCTCTCAAGGCTTCGTTTGACACCTTTAGAACTAATCTCGGTGTAAAAAGCATTTGCAGTGCTGGCATACCTGTTCGCATCTTCCTAGATGTATATAGCCTGATTGTGGTTCTTCGCAGTTAATAAAGAAAAAAAGAAACAAATGAATAAGAAATTAGCAGCAAAAGTTGCCGTGAATAATAATAATATTCCAATTCACCTGAAGCTGATGAACGTTGAGCCATTTCAGTTGTTCGCAAATTATGACCGCCGAGTCGCATAGGTTCAGTGACACCTGTTCCAGAAACATAAGGTATCGGTTATATACTATGGGCGACAAATGCTAGATGCATATATCAGGCAACTACGTATACACATATAGGTTTATAGCGGCTTCGCAAATTGATGGGAAAATACACATTGTTTTACTCTTATTGCAAAGACACATCTAGGTAATAAATTGTTCCACCAGAATGCAATGCTTAGTTAATGATCCATTAAATAGTTTGGCCCTATACGAATCTTGGTCCGGGTCACTACCATAAACATTATTTTCAGTCTTTTTTACACACAAACCTCTATATCAGTTTGATTGTTTAGATTAATAACCTCACAATACATAAACATTAAAAACATAAGAATGAAAGTACAAAAATGCATTATATTATAATACATATAGATTTTGACTGTTTGATAGCTTTTTACTTCAGTACAGAGAAAATGACCAAGGATAGTTTCTTGTTTTTCAAAACGAACTTGTCTTACTCCGCAAAATTTACAGTTGGGAATCATTTTCAGAATTTAGAAAATATCATACAGTTTAAAGAACACAATGCACATGAACACTAAGAAAACCGTTCGAAAACTAAAATAAAAGCTACTTACATTCTTTAACTGTCTAACTTAGTTTTGGAGGCCGCTGATTTTTTAGTCCAGGTAACCATGCACTTGATTGATGTGTAGCTGAATTTCATCCGAATTAACCTTTAAATCCATTCAGTAACACTTCAAAAAACACATGACACAAACTAACCTTTAAATCGGTCAGTATATAAACAATCAAATCAATCAGTATGCTAACCAGTAGGCCTAGGGGATTGCTCGGTTCGGGAAGATATTTAGATGTACAACAAAGAATCAAATGTTTCCATGACTCTTAAACCAAACATGATCTCTAGATGATCTTATGAGTGAAATACTTGTTTAGATTTCACTTAAACTATCTTCATCATTACCAGCTTCTTCTACCTCTTCATTTTGCAAAACAGATCTGGTTAATGCAACATTCGTTTAGATTTCACTTAAGCTTTCTTAATTCTTAAGAGCTTCTTCTACATCTTTTGCCAAGACGGCTCGGCTTTTCTCACCAGAGTCATATCAGTAACCCTTCATTTCTCTTGTTTTCTATTAACTTTATATGGTAAGCTTTGTTTGTGAAACCATATCTATCATACCATCATCATCTTTTAAAAAGTAGTTGGTTTCCGTAACTCTTCGTTGCACATGGGTATTTGGAGTGTTTGATAAGGGTTAATTCAATGTTTTTACTTCAGGTACTACTGATTTATCAAAAATTCTATCAATTTGGAAATCTTACCTGGTGTTGGTTTAGTCAAATTCAGTTCTATCAAGTGAATCATTTGTTTTCTAATTTACTTGTTTGTGGGGTGCTGGTCAAGTGTCAAACTTAGTTTATCAAGTAAGTAATTTTTTCAAACTTGACTCCTTTCTTGGAGACGGGTCTAGTCAAATTCACACCATTAAGTAAATCATTTGGTTCTTTCTTATGTCGGATACATCAAACGGGATTTTCTTTACGTCAGGGAAGACTTTTACCCTCTTGTTATTGTAAGGTAAGCATGCTCAAAAGGCTAAGAATTCATGAATAAGCAAAGCATGCTCAACAACAAAGTTTTAAATATGTCATGGGTTTTGATTTCATTTCAGTTACGAAAAGCACTAACATAAACAAATAACGCCTTAGATTTTAACAATTAGCTAAAACTCTTAATCACACAAACTAACGTTTTTGCATAAATGACTTAATTTCGCAACAAAAACCAAAATCAAAAGTCTTGTACCTCATGATGGTATTGCAACCCATAATACCGCCTCCCGACGCACTCCACAGCTGCAAGCACACCTTACTCACTTCTCAACACAACTTCAAACCGCCTGATCACCATGACTCATCCAAACATCCTGCTTATTTTCAGATGGAAAAAGTAATCATTTTTAGTGTGATTACAATGATTATAGCTATAAAAAAAACTATTAAAAAAACATACAATCCTAAAAAAAGACTCGTACCTCAATCGTATAATACTTCTTTGAACCTCTCTCATGTGTTTTCAGTATCAATCGATGTTCCCCAACTACTACTAAAATTTCCTGTGCCCCAAAAAAACTATTCCTATTGATCATCTTCATCCCTGGCACAACACAAATTATCATAAAAAATACAATTGTCACATAAACCCTAAACAGAGAGGATGAAGAGATGTTTTAGTATGTGATTCAAATATAATTCCTAAATTGAATTCGAATACACGCGATACTTACCGAGTTGGACACCAAAAAACCCACTGGAATAGATGTTTTTTCTTAGGGATGTTGAATCTGTGAATAAGATGCAATCATAAACATAAAAAAAATCAGCAATAATACAAACCAAATCGATTCAATACAATTAAAACTTACCGAAATTATTGAGTTGTTAGGGACATAGGGTTGATGTCTTGATGATAATCTGCAAGAAATTATTAGCATTAAATCCATATTCTAGGCGAAGGACCTTTATGATCATGAGGAGATACACAGAATGCAAAATCAAACAAAAATTACAGTACTGATGACTTTTTAGCCGAACTTCAAATAAACCATAACAAAAGAATGATAAAATCCCATAAACCTTTCGACACGGGTAAATCTTGATCCAAATATAACACTAAACAAAGTAAAGAAATCAATAACATAAACCAAATCAATTAAATACAATTAAAAGTTACCGTAATCAGAGGATTTGCATGTGTATGATCAGAGGATTTACAATTAAAATTAGAATACTATGGGATTTAAATCAAAACCCTAGAAAGAAAAACTTGAATAGATGTGAATACTTACCGATCGGTTGATGAATCAGAGGATTTGCATGTGTGTTTTTGAATCGGTGAAACTCATTATTCAATGGGTGATTTGTTTTTGTATGTTTTATTGAATTGGTTGACATTCATTGTGAGATTAAATGGTGATTTGGACGCTCCTAATTTGAATGGGTGAAGAACAGTTATGAGTTGGGTGTTTAATTGCTTTCAATAGTTTACAAAAATAAGTGAAAGATGTGTTTTATTTTTTGTGTAGAATAAGAATGCATTGGAGAGTTGTACAAAAGTTATATATTAGGAAAGACACATCAGCGCATTGAATTTTATTCAGCTTAGATGGGTGGTACAAAAGTGTCATATATTAGAATACATAGATATTAGAAGTACACCCATACGATTTTTTGAAGTTTAGCAAATTCTTCAGAATGATTCATAAAAGTTCATTATACATCTTTAGAATCGATTCTAGGGATGTTAAAAACTATTTACATCAAGTATATTTGCCTAATTGTTCTCCATACATATATGCCTGGTGATGCAGAGTTAGATGGTAAATTATAATTTCATCTTATATAAGCATTTTAATTGAAACATGATGCTTCTGACTTGCGTATTAGAATCACCAAACATTCTGTAAAGTAAACGAGTAAGCGAAGAAAAAGAAATAAGCATTCCTCAACAACCCCTAATTATACCATCCAAATACGTCCTTTAACTAGTAGATTGAGTCCTTTCTTATTTCTATCTGAAAAGAGGAGTGCCATGCTTGGCGAAATTGCCAGTCCATCTAGACTGTCCTGGATATTCAAATGACTGTGACGAATACTACTCGGAACCCCTTGCCATGACAATTTCCGACAATTTCCCACAATTTCTAAGGAGTATCTGAAGTTCTCGGCGTCGTTATCATCACCCATAAACTGCATGAATGCTATGTAGCACGGAGACGTGTCGAGAAGAAAATACTCAAAGTGATAACAGAATTGTCGTCCATAGCAGTTGTATACCTAAAACAATATATGAATAAATTGTTAATAATTTATGACGCAAAGTTAAAGCGTGGTAATTACTTGTGAAAAAGATATTGTAACTTACACCTAACATCCCTGTGACATTATCATCTTTATGTGATTGGGTACAACAATGTGTGAATTCGGCTTCATTATGCATGTAAATATTGTGACCATCCTTCAGATGCGTCACAAGTTCTGGAATATTGCCGGTGACTGAACATTGAGAACCAGAGTATGGACAATTATAAGGAACTTTTAATGGTTCCGCTACCTTCTCCAAAGCCAAACACCTTATGCTACCCATATCGATACGGCATATAGGGCAACGACTTTTCACTTGAAATTTACAGATGGAGCATAAAGTGTGGCCATTCGGGCACTATGAGAAACATAGAACTTTATTAGAGGATCAAAACTGGAACACCATTCAAGCATAAAGATTTTTTATTTTATTTTATTTTATTTTTTTAACATGATTATTACCAACCATTATTCAAGACATTGTTTTATAATCTTCATATTGCTAGTAATGTCGAGACTTAAAATAAAGAGATCAACGTAACTATCAATACAAATGATTCCATTTAATAAAACACAGCAGGAACAAACCTGATGAATAGGCGGGGACATAATGGTGGTGCACACAGGACATTCAAGAAGCTCATATAGATTTTTCAAAATCATTTTATGTTTTTCATCTGTCCCACTTGAAGCCCTCATGCTGGGCTTTTGGGTTTCGATTGTTACCTCCATTATTAATGAATCTGCATAAACGAAATTATAAGTCAACATTAGTGAATCTGCAGCAAAAATCTTACTCTCTAAATAGGTTCCCTAGTTGATTGGTTAAGTTTTCTACAAAAGTTAAATGGTATAAAACATTCGATATTGCCTCTCGTCTCAAGAATATGTACAACACATTCTAACATTGACACGCTCCTATGAACTCACAAAATACGAGTATCAAACAAATAACACACAGAACTGACAGAAGCCATATTACATGCATGCTCATTGGCCAACAAAACCATAACCCCATGTCATTCTTTTTTTGTTTAGTTTTGAGCCTATAGCTTTATCCTTAAATTA
This sequence comes from Artemisia annua, assembly GCA_014162995.1. Taxonomy (NCBI): domain Eukaryota; kingdom Viridiplantae; phylum Streptophyta; class Magnoliopsida; order Asterales; family Asteraceae; genus Artemisia; species Artemisia annua. The sequence continues at coordinate 65,704 of LBNU01001278.1, forward strand.
CGTATAGCACTGGGTAGAATAGTGTCGTGGATCTTGTGCCACAGAGAAAAAGTGCTGTTACGTCAGCAAAACTTTCTATGGCACCAGAAATCCCATTGCACCACATTCTGGCCGTTACAGTTGGCACCAAAAAATGTGATGCCATAGCAACTTTTTTTTTTTTTTTTTTTTTTTTTTTTTTTTTTTTTTTTTTTTTTTTTTTTT
>LBNU01001278.1:66136-79301 GCA_014162995.1 Artemisia annua
AAAAAAAAAAAAAAAAAAAAAAAAAAAAAAAAAAAAAAAAAAAAAAAAAAAAAAAAAAAAAAAAAAAAAAAAAAAAAAAAAAAAAAAAAAAAAAAGACACATTACATTAATTAAAAAAAGTTAAATAAAAATAGAAAACTTAATACGTAAATAAGAAATAAAAGTTACAGACTAGTCATTAAGGTTCCATAAATGCTCCACAAAGTCTTGTCGAATATCGTCGTGCACTTTTTTTATCTCGAAGTTCGTTGTTTTTTCTAACATGTAAATCACATCTTTTGATCCAAGTATCTGGAATGTTCGGACTTGGATCAACGAACAAATCTCTTAAATTCACTTCGAATAAAATATGCATGCATTTAGTAAAGTTCTCTAAACATTGTCGTGAACAACGTTCACCAATTTGCAAGTACTCATCAAACGTATCAGGCGTAGTGCCATACGCCAGTTGGCGGATGGCGGATGTGCACTTCAAAATAGGCCCAATACTTAAACGACCAGTACAATCGTTGAGTATTTTATTAAAAGTACTCGGGAAGAGGAAGAACATCATAACTTAAAATATCGTTGAGTATTTTATTAAAAAGTCTAGAACTCATACGATACTTTCGCCTAAAATTCTCTTCGGGATATTTAGGAGCAGTCTCATCGACACCAAAATAGTCGTCGATTAAACATTGTTCCGCCTCTTCTCGTTCACGTGGTATGTATGCCCTCATCCTCTTCGGACCCAATCCCGATCCCCTAGCTTCTTGATCACACATAGCTACAAATTGTTCATACGGCGCATAATCCAGAAGATATCGCTCCTGGTCGTCTTTAAATTAAACATCGTAAGGGTTGTAAGTGTAGGTGTTGTTGGGATTGTTTGGATCCATAATTGAAAGAAAGTTGAGTATTATTGAAGTATAGATTAAATTGAAAGAGTGTGTGAAACATTGGTAGAATAAGGAGGTATTTATAAATATTTTAGGGGTAAAAATCTTGAAAATATGGTATTTTTGGCTATATAGCCGTTAATCAACGTTAAAAAAAAAAAAAAAAAAAAAAAAAAAAAAAAAAAACCTCGTGGGCTGACCATTACGGCGCCGCCCACGGTGTGGTGCGCCGTCTCAAAAACTGGGCTGGTGGCCATGGCGCCACCAGGGACGGAACCAGAACATTAAACGACCAGGTGCACTCAATATAAATTGAACAATACTATAAACACAACATTTAGGGACCGGGTGCATTTAAGAAAAATCGAGGCTTTTTAACAAAATTAACACTACGCGACAAAAATTCATGGGTGTCCCAGGACCCCCCGGAACACCCTCTGGTTCCGTCACTGGGCGCCACCCATGGCACCACTGTACCGTATGCTATGCTCGTTATATTCAACTTAAACTTCAACTTTAAATCTTTAATTAGGTCATATTAGGTGCTATTATTTTTGTTTGGTGTCGAAAATATATAAATCGTGTATTCTTGGTGTTTGATATTTTCTAACTCTTTGTTCTAGTTTAATTGATGAAAACATTTATGTCGTTCAAGAAAGAAAAAAAGAAGCTTTAATGCCCTTCTTTGCATTGAAATTTATTAGTGTCTCGGCTTAAATCAAAACCAGATTTTTTTAACTAGACTTGATGAATAAGAAATCAAAACACACTAATAACGACATGCATTCGTAAAGTCTAACCAATCTACTTCTCCTATGTTTGTCATACATGACCAAGATATATGAAAGTCAAAACTAATGGTAGAAATATAATGTACCTTCAAACGATTAGAATGTCACCACTTCGGACATTCCTTGCTTATCGTATGTAAGCTCTGTCTCTATTAGTGATATTGAGGTTTTTTTTGTGATTGTGAAAAAACGTTACCATATGATATTGATTGCTTACATAGCGAAGGTTTACCGAGAATTCTGCAAAAAGATAACTATCAAATTTCGTAACCCTCTCCATCACGATCTCGCTTACAATTATTTCGAGCAAAATTATACATGCAGTCCATCAACTTTCTGTTTCGACACAATCTACATTTTAAATGTAAATATTTTTAGTTGTTGACCATATCTCCTTAATCACAAACTTTGTTTTCAAAATTTTTCTTCCCTCCTTTTTACTCATATCTCACCCAACCCAAACACATTACACACTGCCTCTCAAAACTATCAACATCTAAAGCCGTTGTTCAAAACGAAGGTAATAGCACGAGGCGTGGTGTAGCTGCATAACTAAGCCTCACGCCTTGGCGGTCAAGGCGAAGCTTTTGCGTTTTTAAGCCGTAGCATAAAGCGGCACAAAATATGAAACTATTTATATATTTATATCATATTTCATATTTATCGAGTTTTCGGTCGGTCCGGTCGGTTTTGTCGGTTGGTCCGGTCTAAACAGGTCAAAAGACCATATTACCCCAGGGCGGATTTTATTTATAATTTAGAGTAGGGATACATGTCACACTATGAGGCCTTCTACACTTTTTAGTTTTACCCACTTTGCAATAGATCCCCAACCTCAAACGTCCTAGAACAGATATTGAGGAAATTAAAATTCTTTTTCACTCGTGGTATCTTCATAGATATTGGAAAACCAAACCAATTTTGATTGATTGGACTGCTGACCCATGTTTATTCAATTCTATGTAGTCTTTTCTTGAGCTCCTTGCTAGTCTAATATAATTTCCCGTTAAAAAAAACCGCTAAAACTTGTCAACAAAAACCTTACATTTTGCAAATGACTTGTGCACAATAATGGGGCGAATGATCTCATTTAAGTATTCGTAGTTGCATGGATTCTCTTTAGTTTATTATACCCTCTTACTTTTTGTGATCCAATTAACAAAAAGCAAGAGGATATTACAATACTCAGGATTTAAAACTTGGATCACAATTTAAAATCTTGTTAACTTTAAAAATTGTCATACCCATATTAAGATATAACACATGTATTTCACTCATTATCTCACTTTATCTAAATCGTCAGTTTTTTCACATATCAGAATCCTGGAAATAAAAGGATAAGTAGGAATGTTTAGTAAGAAGAAATATTATTTCTCTTAAATCGTATCATAAATAACATACCAAATATGGTTTTCAACCTCCATTCATTCAGGTCTAATTATACAATTTTATGTATAATATTTTAAAAACATAATAAGGGGCTAATTTTGCACATTAGTTTAAAGTTGCTTGAGATAAGATTAAAAGAACAGTCCTAAGTTGATATCGTTTATTGGTTTGCAACTTTGACGCCCAACATATATACACGAAAAAAAAAAATACATAACCCTTAAAAGTTAAAAGTATATCTTTTTAGTTGAGCGACTAACCAATCTGGAGTACAACTAATTACGATTGGAGGTAATTTCTTTTTATAACTTAATTCATATGCTCGTTTTGTATTTGATCATGCTAGATTTATTTATTTATTTATTTATTTATTATTATTATTATTATTATTATTATTATTATTATTATTATTATTATTATTATTATTGCGCAAAGGTGAAATTTATATTAACATTCCAAAATTGTACATTATAAGCATATTTTACACTGATTTGGACCATCTCCAAAACAGAAACAAAGCAAAATAACTAATGCAACCGATATCTGGAGGACTACTAAACATCCTAGATGCTTTTGGTTTGCTTCTTATAACAGTCTATGGATGCGATTTATATCCGACACTGGATAGAAACAAATCAGCAATTGAGGGTGTTTGGGATTGCTTTTTTTTATTTAATTTATTTATTTATTTATTTATTTTCCTCCTAATGCTTCTTACAAACAAGTTCTTATAAACTGCTTAAAATAAATATAAAATTTTGAAGATATTTTTTGATTTCCTTTTTTTTTTTTTTTTTTTTTTTTTTTTTTTTTTTTTTAAACAATGCAATGCTCGAAAAAAAACTCCCTTGTATGGTACTAGTAGAACTTTTTAATCTAGTCATTCAATAGGGTGTTTGTGATTACTTATTTTTCTCCTCAAAAATTTTTTTGTGAAAGGCTTCTCCATATGCTTCTTGACAAAATTTAAATAATAATAATAATAATAATAATAATAATAATAACTGCTTAATCTAAGAATAAATACATTTTTAACAGTATATGAATTTCCTTATTTTGTAAACAGTGCAATAATACTAAAAGGATGACAACTTCATAGAACTTCTAGTGTTTATTTTTTTTCTTAGCTAAGTGTTATGTAGGCCCTACGTCTATCTAAGCTTCTTAACGGGGAGAAGGTGAGTTTTTATCCCTTGTGTATATAGACCCATTACAGGATTTTTATGGACCCCATCTCAAAAGTATTAATATAAAATGGTTAGTGGTACTAATCCCTTCACTAAAGGAAAAAAAGAAACATGCCTTAGTCAAGCCCATCTATAAAATGTTGTAGTGTAAATATAAGAGTAAGCATAAAAAAAGCAATCTCAAACACACTCTTTATGTTAGTGGGTGTTTGAGATTGCTTATTTTTTTCGGTTTGTGTTTAGCTTAAAAATAAGTACTTATAAAAATAGTATTTTTGGAACAAGTGTTTGAATTTGCTTACTTCGTTAAAAATACTATATATTTGTAAAAATAATAATTTTAATATCAATTTTCAATCAAGTTTTTTTTATAAAATGTTTTAGGTTGAATATGAGAGTAAAAAATTATTTTAAAAATAATAACTTTCTTATGAAAAACTCATTTTATGCTTTTCTTAAAACAGAAAATCGGGTAGTGTTTTGATGGGGAAATGCTTTTCTTTATTAAAAAAAAATAAAAAAAAAAATAAAAAAAAAAAAAAAAAAAAAAAAAGAAGAAGCAAACACCCTTAATGTTCACAAGGCTTAATGAATATAATACACGATGTTAGCTATAAATATATAAAGGCAATCACTATAATGTAAAGTTAGATCATATAAATATATAAAGGCAATCACTATAATGTAAAGTTAAATGCATGTTAATGTATTTTTTTTTAACTCAAAATAAGATGCACATAAATATATTGAATGCATTTTTATCAAATTGGGTGAATCTTTTGTGTTTTTTGTTCTTAATATGTACATGTCAAATAAGTTGTTAGTACTATTTTGTATCATTTTATGAGTGTGTGAGAGATATTTTGTGAGATATGTTTGTATAAAGGGATAAAGATCCTCTAAAGTTCATACCAACATTATAGGTCATGTTTTCAAATAACGTGAGAAAATAGTGGTTTTTTGTTTTTTTTATAAAAGTTGGTCATCTTTTTATTTATCTTTATTCTCATTGGCCAACATGATGAGTTATTTTTAAAAGAACTTTAAAGGATCACTATCCTTGTATAAAATGCGTATTTTTAATAAAAGTAATGGGAGTGGTGACCTCAAAGACTAGAGGTAGTGGGGTTGACACTTTACCTATTGCCTATATCACTATGTTGGTATGCTGTGGCGTGTGAGGAAGAGGAAAAGAAGAGAGTAGTGACCCTCCTCACCACTCGGTTCATGTGCATTTGTGGGTCCTATGAGGTGTTTTTATTAATATTTATTTGATTTGTGAGTGTGTATGATGTATGATTGTACAAAACGAGTATTTTAATAAAATTAATGTGACCACTATCATCTATTAGTTTATGCTTTGAATTTGTTGAAATAATTTTGATTTTATAAAGATATTGATGTAAAGTTTTTAAAAGGACGACTCATCCTTCCTTTAAGTTATGATGACTAAAATCGATCCAACGGTGCTTTTTATATGCATGCATCATGTTAAATTATGTGTACATCATGTATTTTGTTAAAGCTACGGTATTTTGGACATTAGAAAAGTCATAATGTTACAAGCATTCGCTCATTATTATTACCATGCATCTCATGATTGATTCAAGACAACTCTTCAGTTTTGATCATGTTCTATAACACTTTAATATTTTGTTTATTTCTGTAATATGCTAGGCCTTTATTTGGATATGAAAGTCTTTTTTTTTTTTTTTAACGAAATAGTAGAAAATATTATAGAATCTACCTTAACAAATCACCATAAACAGGTAGTGAAACATGGCCAAAAATCTCTTGAGCCTTTCCATGAATAAACGGCTGCAAAGTTGGTGCTCAACATGTTGTACTTACATGACAAGGCGCACCGCTTCGAAACAAGTGGCAAAATCATTGGAACTTTCTTATGAGTGCCCTCACTCTGGCTCTAAGTGCTCGGTCATAGGCAATATTCCGGAACTCGTCAAGCATCTAAAGGAAGATCACAATGTTCATGAAAGTCACTTTTCTTCGCAACCACATGATGGATTTGATTTCGGTCATAGTCATTTTCAGCCAGGAGACATGGAAAATCCCCCTGGGATGTTTTGTGTAAGTTGCTTTTCAAGCAATTAATGTAAAATATATTACCATGTTCATGCATTTACAAATCTTAATTCTATCTTGTTAGTTATTTTTGTTAATGTGTTGCTTTAGGTATTGAACTGCTGTGGACCACGATTTTGTTATCACATGGAATTAGTGTTACATTTCGGTACGGTTCCATGCTACATAGTATTCTTGCGGTTCATGGGTGAGGAAATCGAAGCCAAGAAATTCCGTTACTCCTTAGAAATTAGTAAAAATGACCGAAAATTGAAGTGGGAAGGAGTTCCGAGGAGTATTCGTGAGAGCCACCATAAAGTTCTTGAAACTCAAGACGGGCTAGTGATTCCAAGCAACTTACTTATCTTCTTTTTAGATGGGAGTGAGCAAAAACGCAAGTTATGGATAAAAGGGCTTATATGGAAAGAGTAGCTAGTTATAGTCTTCTAGATCTTTTAATTCTTGGCATGATGTTACTTTTGTTGGAAAGTTAATAGTGCCTTTTAATTAAAGAAATTGTTTGGTTGTTTTCTATCTTTAGAAAATAGCTGAATTTCTTTTGAAACATAGTTTTGTGTTTGGATTGATCTTCTCATGTGTGTTGAGTTTTTGGTGAGTGAAAAAAAAAAAAAATGAGTGGTATATTGTGAGACTTCTGTTTTACAGGACATTCTAAAATATGAAAAATACGTAAATGGTTTTAAACGTTAATGGATTGTATTCAACCGTCTAGAAATTAACCTCCCTTCTTCTTACAATCTTTTTAGCATAATTAGTTGTATAGACTATTGTATTTTCATGTTGAGTCGTATCATTCAACGAGTCATTCACAATACCTTATTCTGTCACGCCTTATCGGTTTCCATACGAGTTGTTGCTTAGCCAAAGATAAAAAATCTAGCAACAGGAGCCCATTCACAGTTATTTGGATTCCACCGTCACTTTATGAATGCAACTGATGCACAATGTCAATTGTGATACCAAAGACATAGTACAACATCATTTGAAAGTTAGAGGTGATGATATCACCTATATATTTCTATCTGCATTTGATATCCAAATATTGCAGTAGCACAGTCAAGTGCTTTTGTAAAACCTCAGCATGTGATAGATTGTATAGTCACTGTCTTTTTACTTAGTTTTGGGTGAACTAGTTTGAATGCGAAAAGATAAAAAGGTGTACGCGCCAAATAGGTCCAGACCATCTGTTGCTTTGAGACAATGATGCAATATGATTGTACCACTACAATTTCCAAAGTCATTGTGTGAGCATAATTTTGTAATCTTTTTGTGGATATAACATTGCTCTTATATATTTATCATATACGGGATGCATATTTCTTGAGATATTTGAAAATTTCAAGCTTTAGTGATAATGATCATTTATTGTTTTGCTAAAAGGACTATCTTAAGAACATCCTTCTTCTAATTAGAATCTCCTCAGATCTCCAACATTTGTAGAATTGCAGGCCATTATCAAAGATGTGCCACACACTGCAGCTGTTTATCATTTATCATCTTCTGCAGTCACTTTTGGAGAAAAAAACTAATGAATAAGTCGAATCAGGTTAGTTTTTCGGAACTTTAGAAAGTAGAAACTTTCTTTTGTCTAATGTCTAGATTTGTTTATAACTAACTGTCTTATAGGTCAGTACCAATACGGATAAAAGTCAACGTGTCTAAAGAATATTATAGTATAATGTTTACTGGCAGTAGGTTATATTGACCCAAGGAAGGAAAAGTTAATACTTTTGCTCACCGCCTCATTACGGTTTTTTAATTTTTTACAGCTTATTAATAAGCTTTCGGTTAGAGCCCCTACCGGTGAAGTAAAGTTGAAAGTCCTGAAGGAAATAGCCAAAGAATGCCAGATTGAATGGAACACTACATAGTCTGAAACAGAACTTGTCAAACCACCTGTAATGAATCTTCTCCGTCTCTATCTCTCTATGTAACAAGGCAACACCCTTTTTATGCACATCTATACAAATGGTAAGAAAACGAACAACAAACATAATTGCAATTTTGCTACTGTTTTAAACAAATTTTGTAGATGCTATAGTGGACTGATACTCTATGGACTGATACAAAACATTACACCATAAGTGGGTTCGAGGTAGATGTTATATGGACTGCTACTCTTCTATCTTCCTCCTCTTTCTCCAAAGCTTCTTTCTCGGCTTTTGCTCTTCGTTCTTCTTCAGCTTTTGCAAGTTTCTTAGCTTCCATCTTGGCTTTTCTCTTTTGATATGATACAATCACATACTTGGTCAAAAACAGCAATGAGACTCCTATCAACGGAATAGAAAGGATCATATAGCCAATCCTAATATGGGTAGCTGGGATGAAGGCAGCACAAGCGAAACACATCGGAACTACGTACACACAAACCAACATTACGGCACTAAAGACATGGAACCAGAGCGCATCACGGTATGCAGTAGAACCACGAGCTTCAGCATCCGCGATAACAAATATCAGTACTGCAAAACCAATGGACATCAAACTAAGGGCAACTAAACAAATGAGAAAGTATCCCTCATGTGCGTCGTACGGTGATGACTCGCCAACAAATCTCCATGTAACCATACTGGATGTAAGTGTGTAGATCATACTACAAAATCCTTGAAGAGAAAACGCAATGATAAACAAGCTAGCGCGAATCCTAAAAAATATTGACTTCGTATTATTTTCACCACCTGGAACCATCTTTTTAACCTGCAATTGATTTTTTTATAACTTTCATTAATAATACTCCGAATTTACGAGCCACTCGTTCATGTAATGTGCTAAGCTAAAACGCATTAATTAAGTAAAATCTTCTGAGTATTAAAACTACACGCACAGATCTTACACCTAACATATCTATAGATCACATTTTTACTGATTTTAACTAATTAAATAAATTAAACTAGTCCTATGCATGTGTACAAAATCACACACACATTACAAAGAACATGTGTATTGTATCGTGTATATATATTGTCATAGGTATACCGAACTTATTCAATCAATATTCAGTTATCACAAACTTACATGGTATCAGGCCTCCTTGGTCGATCCAGTTAAACCCTACACAAACACAATACCGCCCTTCTTCTGCTTCCGCATAATTAACCCTCAATTACTGTTTTCTTTTTTCATTTAAAGATTCGGTTTGTCGACCCTGTGTGTTGTCGATTGTTTACATTATTCGTTTGTCGACCATTGTGTTGTCGACCTGATTGTTTCAAGTTTCTGCTGGTTTTTGTTTAAGGTTCTGCTTGTAAGGTTTTTGTGTTGTCGACCATTGTGTTATCTGCTCGTAAGGTTTACAGGTTCTGCTGTTTTGTTTCACGGTTCTGTTTAAGGTTCTGCTATAAACCCTAAAACATCTCAACCAGTCGACCAATTTGTTGACCCTCTGTTTGTTGACCAATTGTTAGCCTGACATCTCTAAACCATAACATCACCTGTTACCAATTGTTTGTCGACCTACTGTTTGTCGACCATCTTTAAACCCTAACATTCCCCACTGTTTGTCAACCAACTCTAAAGTCTAAACCCTAACATCACCTACTCTTCTAATCGTGACTACTGATACAAATCCCCCCGCACCCGTCCTCACTTTGTCGGATAAACTCATGGCCATGAATCACTTAACCACCTTAGGGATAGGCCCGTATGTATTTGGCACATGTGTATTGTATCGTGTATATATATTGTCATAGGTATACCGAACTTGTTCAATCAATATTCAGTTATCACTAACTTACACATCAATCGCTAATCAAATAAGCTAAAATGCATTAATTAAGTAAAATCTTCTGAGTATCAAAACTACATGCACAGATCTTTTACTGATTTTAACTAATTAAGTAAATTAAACTAGCCCTATGTGTACAAAATCACGCACACATTACAAAGAACCGTATGCGGGGCGATATTGAAACTTTCAACTAGAATGTCCAATTACTGATCAAATATGCAGATTAACATGAATGTAATTTCAACGAAAACTGTAAATATAATGGAAACGAATACGCACCTCGAAGCTTAATCGGATCAAAATGTGAGAACAGAGTAACAAAAATCTGTAAATATAAGAACGTTCTACGAAGTAAATTTTACGTGTTATTGAATCGGAGTGATGTTAATTTGTTGATTAAGTGCATGATCGATGTTAAAATGGGGGGAATATGTTTGTTATTGAAGAATGGGGGAGAAGATGAAAAGGGGAGAGAAAATGTCAATCTGTTAGTTAGACAGTGTAACAAACTAAAAAGCGCGGATTTTGAATTTGTTAAAATATTTTTGATAAAAAGGTCCTTCCTTTTTAAAAACTTACAATATGTACCCTTATGAAAAGTTTGGCCAATGCATTAATGAAATGCAAAGAACAATTATCAAAATTTAAGATAAGTAGCTCCAATCATGGAGTGACATGTGTCACTTCTCAACTAAAAAATTAACTTTATTTTCAAATTAAAATATCTTTTTATTTATTTTTTTTATGGTCTAATTTCAAAATATTTTCTAAAAACTTGTACTCTTTAATTTAACATCCATTTTAATATATTTTTATGATTTTTTTAGTTGTTACATTTTTAATGGGTTTATTTTATTTTAATTCAAATTTTTACAACTTTAACCTTTATTTCAATCAATACAAACTTGATTCGTCAAAATCGTACACTCTTGGGGAGTGCTTGACGGGTAAAAGATTGTGAGGGTCTTAGTATATGTGGGAATAATGATGTCACGGGAAAGCTACGGGAAACTCAAACAAACAAATACAACTAACACCTATACATTCGGAGTGTTGTGAAACGAATTCACTAAGCGAGTAGGGAATTGCGCAGGCATCCAACTAGTAAGATAAAAGTATTGAGATATATCCTCACTCAATTAACTTAAGGGCCCGTTTGTTATGCTCCAATCTCTATCAAGTAATGGAATATTCCTCAAAAACAATTGTTTGGTTAAATTTTGCATTTGAGACTGGGAAACAATGTTGTCAGAAGACCCATAGACTCAATCCGGATGATATTGGTAGGTTTCCTCTCTCATCCATCAATTTTTTTGTCTTTATTCGCTTTTACTTTCTTTTTCTATTTGTTTTTTCCTTTTTTTTTCTATTAAACATTTATCTATACTATTTTAAATTTAATATAAATTTAATAAATTATATATAATAGTAATATATTTTCTCTCTCTTACTTTTTCTCAAACCTTTCCCAAATCTTTCAAACCATTCACAAATCCAAATCCAATTCTAAACCCACTTACAAACCAAACGGGCCCTAAATAAGTTTCTGGCATGATGTATGTCCATAACTAAATATATTTAGCATGGTTGGTTGTAGGGATGAGCAAACGACCAAAAATCCCAACCTTTAACTCGTGCCGTCGTGCACTGACCAAACCTCAAACGGTATGGTACTCGGTACCCACTTATAAACAAGATCATGATTCGGTGCAATTTGATCCCGAGAATCCTTGAACATACCGGTTCTGCATGCATTCCTCTCTCTTGACAATTGGTTGTGATCTGAATGTAAACAACTATTCAAGTTAGTAATTTATAGTAGTCATACCATCATATCATTTGTATCATTTGCATCAGACCGGACGATGATAAGTGCGAGTCCCGACTGTTTACTTACAAGTAGGTCTGGAATTGTTTATCGCAAACATGTCATATGGGTCGAATCAACATAATCGGCGAAAGAGGAACGTTGCCTAAAGTCCAGTTTTACTGCATACAACCTTCTATATTGTTTTATCTGTTAATATTATAGCTTCGATCTTTTTTAATCATAATTAACGTATTAAATATCTAAAAAAGGTGTTCATGGGTCAACCCGACCCAGCCTGTATTAAAATTAACATGTTTAGACCTGCTACCCAACCCGCCCAACTGACACATCTCGCCACCTCTAACCAAGCTTAAATAAACTGTAAAGTGCACAAAGACAACTTACCTCAGCAGCACTGATCTTGTCAGCCCGACCGACGTACTCTTCCAAGTCAGCCTCATCATTTAAATTCATTTTAGCAGTGCAAACCTGCATATCAGAAGTGATACTGAAATCAAATAACGACCAAGATCATAAATCGCATCAACGTGACAATGTTTCAAAGCTATGAACCAGAAAGGCGGAAAGGATTATATTTTGTGGCACCTCATACAGGTCCCCCACCCACAAGTCCCAACGACACCCAAAAGCAGAGGCGGAACTATTAAGGGGCAGGGGAGGCCCCCCCCACCCCCCAAAAAAAAAAACAGTTGTGGCAAGTAGTGCTAAATATTATAGGTTTTAGGGGTAATTAAGGTGGAGAATGGCAAATAAATCCTCCGATCCCCCCCCCCCTCCAAATATATATATATATGTTCAAGGTTCCGCCGCCAAAAGTAAGGGTATAATATGATTCCTTACTGCTTCTTTTAACCTGATTCGAAAGACTTCTGTTTCAATTTCACTAACCCTCTACATTTCTCACCAAAGTGTCAGTTTATCTATCATTCTATTGATTTCTTAGATAACAATAATTTTCAACACATTCAAACTCAATTATCTTATTAGCAGAGGGCAGTCCCCCAGGACAGCTATTTGGTTTTAACTCACTGGTCGTGCGCGATACCAAGCGCATAGTGTCCAAAAAATGGTACAGGTCCCCAAGACCAATTCTTACGTGCAGGCGAAACCCAGTGGCCATTCGTTGGCGCGCAAGAATAACAGGGGATACGAAGCAGAAGGGAAATTGCGGCTGGTTACCACAACGAGGCTTCAGACGTGGTGAAAGACGGATGATCTGAAAGCGATTGAGCAGCAGCAGGGTCCAGGACACGTATTTA
>LBNU01001278.1:79310-110552 GCA_014162995.1 Artemisia annua
ATAGGTTTTAGGGGTAATTAAGTTGTAATGGCAAATAAATTCCTCCGATCCCACCCCCCCTCCCAAATATATATATATATGTTCAAGTTCCGCCGCCAAAAGTAAGGTATAATATGATTCCTTACTGCTTTCTTTTAACCTGATTCGAAAGACTTCTGTTCAATTTGCACTAACCATCTACATTTCTCACCAAAGTGTCAGTTTATCTATCATTCTATTGATTTCTTAGATAACAATAATTTTCAAACATTCCAAACATCTAATTATCTTATTAGCAGAGGCAGTCCAGACACTATTTAACTACTGTCCATCTAAGTATCATATGTCATCTAAAAAATGTACATCCAAAGACCAAATTCTAGGTGCACTAAAAGTGCCATTGTGGCCAAGAATAAGGGAAGAAAGAAGAAAATCGTGTAAAAATAAGTGAAGAATGACTGAAGCGATAGCAGAAGGCAGTCCAGGACACTATTTACTTACTGCCCATCTAGTTATCATATGTCATCTAAAAAATGTACATCCAAAGACCAAATTCTAGTGCACTAAAAGTGCCATTGTGGCCAAGAATAAGGGAAGAAAGAAGACATCGTGTAAAAATAAGTGAAGAATGACTGAAGCGATAGCAGAGGCAGTCCAGACACTATTTACTACTGCCCATCTAATTATCATATGTCATCTAAAAAATGTACATCCAAAGACCAACTTCTAGTGCACTAAAAGGGCCATTGTGGCCAAGAATAAGGGAAGAAAGAAGAAATCATGTAAAAATAAGTGAAGAATGACTGAAGCGATAGCTGAGGATAACAATCACCAATTCACCCATCAGTGCCTTTCAGCATGGAAGAAAATACAGCTAAAGTAAAACTAGCAAATGTGTGCAATGGATAAACAAAAAATTTGTAATAAAAAATGACTGGCACTTAAAAGTTGCCTGGAAAACAAGTCTCTTTTGTCGTCTATCAGGCAAGGAAAACTTAATCTTGCACTAATCTTTTGTCGTCTATCAGGCAAGGAAACTTAATATTTTTTCGTCTATCAGGCACTAAAAAAATTAATAGCATGACCTCAGGAGTCAGGAGGATGTGTGTGTAGCAAAACATGAACTCAATGAACAACTACATGGAGCACAATATACAAATCAATTTAATCAATGAATAAGATTTTAAAAGGGATACTGAAAAGATACTTATTTCTGGAGCAAATTCTGAACCAACAACCTGAATAAAGGCTAAAGTAGCATGATTTGCTACAGCTTTGGCGAGCACAGTCTTCCCGCCAGGAGGGCCATAGAGAAAAACACCAAGAGGTGGGTCAAAATCTATTTGTTTGTATAATTCATGATGAGTAAAAGCAACTCAACAGCTCCACGTATTTCCTCCTTTTGAATGTCACATCCTTCAATATCCTATCGAATCACATACGCACGAAACAGCATTGATAATGTTGGAACCGCATAGATCTCAAAGACATGTTACAGCAACTGAAACTGAACACAAGCTTTAGGTCAACCCATGAGACTAGAAACACAATATGAACCAGAAACAGCAGTATGATCATGCAGTACCATTTTTCAGATTCGGATTCCTAGAGTTTACTTTTGATACTGTTAATGACGCTGACACTGGAAATTTGGAAGCAAAACTAGTACATGAACTTTCTAAAACGAACACATATATATAGGAAAAGTGGTGACCCTACTACCATTATTCTAGTTCTATCATAATATATGAAGTACTTTTGTTTACCATATGCGATCCTAACCGTAGAAAGTTTTGTTTCTCTCTTCTTTCTTAAACTAGTTTTAAAAATATGCTCTAAATTAAAACCAATCGATGACGAAGAGATAGTTACCAACTAGACGCACGTGAATGGTCAAATATCTACTGAGCTATGGGGTCACAATTCACAAACACTCATGTCCTTCTTTCTTCTACAAGTTTAAAACATTGTTCCGATATTTTTCAAACTAAAACTTATCGAAGATGAAGAAATATTATCTGCCATGGATGATAAATATATTTGCCTCAGTTAACACACACGAATAGAAAAAGATCTACTGAGCTATATAGGGGTTGCAAACACTCATATGATGTAAAGCTAGCTAACATAATCAACACATGCATAACTCATAGGATAAAGTTTGAACCACGTGTGTGAAAACCCAAGAGGATAACCGTCATCTATTAATCACTATGATTTGTAGACAGAAGCAAATCTTAAGTATTGATATTAGTCCAGTTAAAAGATTTCAAACTATATATTGTCTGAAAACATACATTTGTTATGTTATACACCCAGACGTGTCTTTTTGTTGATCCAAGTTACTATAGCATCTCTGCATTCAAACTGTTACAGTGTTAGTGGGCCTTGCTAATTTCTATCCTTGAGATAAGATTATAAAAAATGTGACTCCAATTCAAGCGTTTTTACTCCGAAGTTATTGAAAAAACATAGAAAATTTAAATGTATGCTAATCTAATAGAAAAAATGTAACAACGATGTGATCAAAATTGTTATCAAATCAAAAATGCATTTACAAAACCTATCTTCTAAGTTCTAACCATGAAACAAGAGTCAATTATTATATGAAAAAACTAATTCCTTATCTTCAACTATATTTGGATTGCACCTTTAATTTCATATAATCCGAAAGTGCAATATTTACAACACATATAAAAACACACACTAAGATGAGAGAGAATAATTTTGGCTTTAGATCGGTTTTGTAAATGCACTTTTTAAAACTAAACAAAACGGACCAAAATGTGCATATACCTATTTCCAAATGTGATTTGCGCTAGTAAATGTGGTTAAAAAATAATGGAGTAAAAGCAGATAGAAATAACCAATATGGTTGCGGAAAACGAGCGATTGGCCCTTAATTTGATTGTTCATGGCAAACAAATGGCCGTGTAACTGAAGGACAACGCAAACGAACGCCCACACATCAAAAGAAGCAGGTCTACTTTTTGTTATTAAAAAAATAAAGTTACAACTATGCAGCAGCCTGTGAAATACCATGAAACTATATAATTTTATCTAGATCCGAGTAAAAAAGTTAACGCAATTGGCAACATTCAGCAAACCGAACATTCTATCAACTGTATGTATTTTTAATCAAACTGTATATGTTTTCATCACAACACATTCCAGTCAGTTACAAATTACAACTAAATGGTGAAAAATGCTTAAAATGGAAGCATTAAAATAGATAAGACAATAGCTTTATCAAGATATATACCTTGATCTTTCAAATTGGATTTGTCACCAAAAAATATGTTCGTATTTATTAATTGCTTGTTTGTTTATTACTGAAAACCCTAATTTTTCTTTTTTTAATACTCAACATAGATTTGGGGATTTTTGGGGAAACCATTTTTTTATGTTTTTTTGAACAATGGTCAACGTCCGGTCTATTTTTTTTTATAGTATCATTTTTAATTGTGGTTGCATAATTTGAACCACTTTGACGGAATTGGTTGGTAGAGAACCGGAGTAGTATTGAAATTATATTACTACGTATATAAGTTGAAAACAGTTAAAGAATTAGTTGTGGTTAGAGTTTATTATTATAAAATAAAGTAAAAAATTACTAAACTGAATTCACATATATTTTAAGCTTTAGCGTATCTCTTCATAAATTTTTGTAATATTATTCATTTCCTTTTTTTAAAAATTTATCAGAGTTGAATAAAAAAAACTCGTCACGCCTCACGCGTTAGTGCACCTTTTTCCCGCCTCATATCATACTACGCCTAGAGTCGACCTCTTTGTCTATTTCGTAATGTAAAGGTCACGCCTCACGCATTAGCGGCGCCTTAGAGCTGCCATGGCGTGCCTTTTAAACCATGTTCAAAACACACAACATCTCAACTTTGGTCCATAGTGAAGACTTGGTGGGGATTAATCGACTGCCCGAATACTTTGCCTGGCCTCATCTCTTGAGGGGACTCGATAAACTCTCAAATCCCAGCAAGACTGTTGTTGACGAGGTAGTCTCATGTTTTGATTATATGGTGTTACCTCAACAAGGTTACTTTGTTTTTATATGAAACCTCCTAGAACGGATATGGAGGAAATTAAAATTCTTTCTCACTCAATGGTATCTTCATAGATATTGGAAACCAAACCAATTTTGATCGATTGGATTGTTGACCCATGTTTATTCAATTCTATGCAGTCTCTCCTTTCTTGAGCTCCTTGCTAGTCTAATATAATTTTCCGTTATAAAAAACCGCTAAAACATGCCAACAAAAACCTTACATTTTGCAAATGACTTGTGTACAAATGTAGAATAATGGGCGTGAATGGTCTCATTTATGTATTCGTAGTTGCATGGATTCAAATAGCGCCCCTCAACCTAGTCCTTTGTTTATCCAACTAAAAATTCATTTTAAATTGTGATCCACGTTTTAAATCATGAATATTGTTATATCCTCCTACTTTTTGTGACTATTTATCCTCTTACCCACATTAAAATATAACACATGTATTCTACTCATTATATCACTTCATCTAAACTGTCAGTTTTTTCAGGATCCTGGAAATAGAAGGATGAGTATGAATGTTTAGTAAGAAGAAATATCATTTCTCTTAAATCGTATCATAACATACCGAATATGGTTTTGCACATTAGTTTAATAATAATATCATAATAAGGGGCTAATTTTGCACATAATATCATTTCTCTATGTATAAAATTTTAAAAACATAATAAGGGGCTAATTTTGCACATTAGTTTAAAGTTGCTTGAGATAAGATTAAAAGAACAGTCCTAAGTTGATATCGTTTATTGGTTTGCAACTTTGAAGCCCAACATATATACACGAAAAAAAAAAAAAAAATACATAACCCTTATGTATATCTTTGCAGTTGAGCGACTAACCAATCTTTTATATAATAAAACAAAACCCTTATTGGGAATTTTTCATTTCAAAAAAATTGGAACCATACTTTATTTAGTAATAATTTTATTTAAAAAAAAAATATTATTTTCTTATTAAGTAACATTTTATATTTATCCATAACACAACTAGAAGATAAATACAAAAAATATAGATAAGATATTTAAAAATAATAATTATTTTCTTATTAAGTAACATTTTATATTTATTCACAACACAAGTAGAAGATAAATACAAAAAATATAGATAAGATACAATTAACAATAGGATTCAAATTTTTAAATAATTATTTCAAAAAATTAAACAAAAAAAACCCGCGCGTGCGCGGGCATTATAACTAGTCTGGAGTACAACTAATTACGATTGGAGGTAAAGGGAGAATTTCATCTATATCCTTACAAAAGTTGACAATTACATCAATATCCCAAGGACCCCAACATAATATATCCTCTTAAAACATGAAAATATCATAGAAGCCTAGAAGGTCATTATATACCATTATACGTATACAATTCGTTCTTACAATAATTCCACATATAAATATAGATCTGTAACTATTTATGTAGACAATGCAACTATTTATAACAGATGCCAATATCCAAACACCAATAGTCACAATGACAACATCATTTTGGCACCACTCTGAACTCTTCTTCTCAAACACCACTTCAGGCTCTTATATACATAGAGCTGTCTCACACAGATTCAACACCTTAGTAATCCTATCAAAATCAAGTGATATTTTTTTTGAAATACAAAATCAAGTGACAGACAAAAAATATGTCCAAAACAAAATGGCTTAATGTCCAATTGTCCAAAACAAAATCATGCAATAGTCTGGTAGATAAACCCATATAATCAACAATTATAGATATGATACACAACAAATAAACCAGCCACCAATACCAAAAGATTTATGGTAATCCCAGAGATTATAATCCAATGACAATGATCCTATAGATATTTATCGCGACAACTTTCTAAATTGCCAATATGAACAGCATTCGAAAACAAAGTTTCCCGAGACACACACTGCATGGTATCCAAAAATATCAGCACTGTGCTATTCTCGACCTCAACAATTTCCCCATTTTCTACCTCACAAATTCTACTCTACCTCACCAATTTCCTCATTGTCCAATACCATCCCACATGATTTCCCCATTTTCTACCTCGCAAATTCTACTCTCTACCTCACAGATTTCCCAAATTTGCATTACCATCCCATAAAACCCAACCCTCCACAACCACATGCATCTTTTACACCATTACGTGTTACTAATGAACATATCACTAGTATGTCTCTCTCATATGCCAGTGTGTACATCCTTGTATATAAAGCTACCAACAAAACTCCAATTAACTCAACCCATAGTTATTTCTCATCTCTCAACAAAATCTCAAAATTAGATTTCATATGATACAAGGAATAATCGTATGCTTGGACATAATGTCTGGCATATGATTTGACATGACAGCTTCAATGTATAACAAAAAATCAACATATTAGGCGAGGACAATGACTTACATTTGATATCAGATAACATAAGCTTAAAAAACATTCAACTTTTAATGAAAAAAAAAACAAGACAATATATATAACTTTAGACCTACTCATGTTGAGGGTGTTGGTGTTGACTGTTGAAGCTTTTGGCTTTAATGCAGTTGCTAATCTTGGTTAGACCTCGACTTTAGGTACCCTTTCCACCACATGAAGAACACAGAAAGTCCAACGGATACCACTCCTAGCACAATATACCCAATACGAATCTTGTCAGGAGGTATCACTGCAATCATAATCAATGAATATTGAACTATGACTATGGCGACCATGACTACACCGTTAAGCACATGCTGGAAGATCAGATAGCCCCCTTTTGGTGGAGAACCATCCCCATTGTGAACCAAAAAGACCATAATCATAAAACCGACTATAATAACCGTTAACGCATAGTTGTTAATCACCATAAACGAGTTGTGTGTATTATATGGAGACCCACCCTTAAACTTGAAGTTAATAATTACCTTGATAACCCCATAAGTCGTTGAAACAATACCTTGAAGCACAAAGGTGTGGAAATACCCGCTTCTCCGAAGCTTCCACAAGAAATTGGTTATGAAATTATGTTTCACAACAGCTATTTGCGGAGCATCCGTCATTGTAAATATTCCTAAAAAAGAATAAACAATAGCCCACCAGCATGATTGCGCCCTAAAATAACAATAACACAAATAGAAAAAGTTACCACAACCAACTTAAACATAATGCAGGTTCTTCACCGACTGCATCACCTTGCAAACCTTGAATTTGATTATCAACATTTTCAATCTCAGCATTTCGTCTACGCATCTTGGAAATAAAGAGGTAAAACGGGTTAAAGATACAATAAGGTGATATAAAAGTGAATTGTAAAGGCGTTTGATTAGTAATGACTGGATTAATAGTGGAGTTGTGATAGAATTGGGGATTTTTGGTTAAACTAGTTTTGGTAGCCAATGATTCCTGGCTATTCTTTATAAGTTGGGGAGGGTTTGGATTTGCTTATTTAGTTCTACTTAAAAATAGGGAGATGATTTGCACACTCTATAAAATTATTGGGACACTCCAATTTAGTGTGTTTGGACATTTATACCCTCACAGTTACTCTTACATTTTCACCCATGTGAGGATATAAATGTCCAAACACACTAAATTAGAGTGTCTCAATCAATTGAGGGAGTGTGCAAATCATCTCCACACTACTTTCTTAAACATTGTTTTTAGAAAAAAAAAATACAATAAATATAATACTTGAAAAGAATAATAAGTTGATAGAATTTGTTTATTTAATTTAATTTTATTAGCAATTTTAAATAAAGTATGACCATCACAATTAATTTTAATATAATATTAAATATGTAACATGAAATAAGCATTTATGAAAAAAAAAAAGAAAAAAAAAATTGCTTCTACATAAGCAGATTCTTGGTTAGGTTAAGTCGCTAATTTTTAAAAGAGTGCGTAGTTAAGCGATAGAAATAAGAGAAATTTTTTTACATGATGTACCAAAATGAACTTTTTAACATATCATCAATTAGATTCATTCTAGGACAACCTTTTTGACCGTACACGTGTCTTTGGTTTTTCTATGCGACGTTGTAGGCGACTGAAAAGTACAAATGCGACTAAAGCACATTAGGCGACCTCCTAAGCGACTAAAGCATTAGGCGACATCCTAAGTGGCTAAACATATCGGCTACCTCGATAAGTTTTTCCTGATGAATGTAATCGCCGTTAATCAGTTTCTGAACGCCATCATTGATTTCTTCGACAGTGAATGGAGATTACAAGCCACGGTTTTTGGAAAGAAAAAGTGCATTGAAATTGTGATTTAGGTTAAATGTATGTAATTTGTTTAGTTAAAAATGAGGTATTTATAAGTGAAAAGGGGTATTTTAAAAATTATTACCGTTATATTTTTTTCAAGCTTTTTTTTATAAAAAAAAAAACGTTAACTTTTTCATTTGGTGTGAGCCAATGAATTGGCCGAGGTGAGTTGGCATGGATTTGCCGTGTTTGGTGGTACCACTGATGGCGGCGCCATCGGTTCTTTGGGAGCATTTGGTGAGCCAAACTCAACTATACCGTGCCTCTTAAAAATCTTATTATGACCAACGTAGTAAACTTAATTCAATATGTACCAGGTTACTTGTTTGATATTGTCATTCGTAAGATGGTTTTATATTATCTATGTTTAAATAGAGAGAACCTAGAGTTGTTCAGAATTCCAAAATCATAAAAAAGACGTATCCTTAACAAAAAACTTGTTTTAAAGTAGTAATTAGATAAGGTTTTGCTAACAAATAGTCACCAAATACTTGTTTAATCATGTTGAAAAGGAAATTTTACATGAATTTAATGAGAAAATGTATTTATTTTAAGCAATTTATAGGCTTAATTAAATAATGTTCATTTAGCGCACTTTTCGATGTAAAAGAAAAAACCTTATCATTGATAGATAGCATAATGGGAATAAACATTTTGGACGTCAAATACTTACACAGGTGGATAGCGTTAGGCGTAACTTAAGATGATCAGATTCATTGTGATGGTGAGTTTAAACCTCGCGGATTAATTGGCCAAAAATTCGAAAATCATGGTCTTCCAAAAAAAATTTTTTCTAGCAAATTTACACTTTTCTGGACGGGAGATTTGTTTATAAGGAATACAACATAAACTCATAGCTTGACAGTATTATGAGAAGAAAAAAGAACAATACAGGCTGGTATGATCTTTTTTGAAGCTTTTATAAAGCTTCAAGCTTTTTCATGCCCAAAATGCAGCTCCAACTAAAAAAAAGCTTTGTTTGGTATACTAGCTAGAAGCTTATATTTGCAACAAATAGCTTCAAAATAAAAAGCTACTCAATGGAGCGTTCAAAATCTCAATGGAGCTGTTAACAACTTAAATTACTTATATATATATCCTTAAATCATTTATAAATGATACATATGTCATGTTATGTTAGTATCCCAATGTCCATGTTTAATGCATACAACAAGCATTTTAGTTAAAGATTTATTAGAGTATGTTTGGCAAAATTAGATGTAAGCTGTAAACTGTAAGCTGTTAACTGCAAAGCTGTTAACATGAGCTACAAGCTATATCATTTTTTCAA
Organism: Artemisia annua; assembly: GCA_014162995.1. Taxonomy (NCBI): domain Eukaryota; kingdom Viridiplantae; phylum Streptophyta; class Magnoliopsida; order Asterales; family Asteraceae; genus Artemisia; species Artemisia annua. Next base: position 88,873 of record LBNU01001278.1, read on the forward strand.
TAAAAGTGTTTGGTAAGTTAGCTGTTAAATGTAATTATAAGATGTAAAATGACATAAAAGGACATATCTATAAGTATAAAAGCTTGAAGTTAATGTATCCAAACGGGGCTTTTATTTTAGAGGAGATTATTTTTGTAATAAAAAGCTAACAGCTCTCTCAAAAAGCCCCTGCCAAAATCCAAGTTTTTCTATACCATCTCAAATCATTATTTGAGATGATAAAAGATACAAGGTAGTATAGTTACCTTAATTGTACTTATTAAAATGTCAAACATCATGTTGTTATCGTTTATATTATTTAATTTGGTTTTAGAACTGTATTAGATGTATTGATGACACACACATAAGGGCATGCATCCCAGAGGCTCAACAACTTCGTTATATCAGTAGAAAAGGGATATCTACTTTTAATGTAATAGCGACGTGCGACTTTATATGTGTTTTACATTTATATCGGTTGGTTGAGAAAGATCAGCACACGAGACATATGTCTTTCTTCATGTGATTAACACGCAATCAATGAATTTCTCAAAACCACTTTTTTTTTAACGGCGAGTTAGTAGTTAGTGATTCGAGCTCACAGTGACATCCAATTGGGCAGTATGCAAGCATCGAACATTTCTCCTTAGGAGATAAACCCCACTATTGCTTCTATTTTTCGTGCCCCTGAAGATCCATGGTGAGACTCGAACCTGAGACCTCTCCAAGGATACCTCCCCAATGTTACCCTTGGTGGCCAACTGAGCTAGCCCAGTTGGTTACTTCCCAAAACAACTTGAAAGTGACTACACATATAAGGGATGTTATTATGTGTTAAATATACAAGCTATAATATTACAAGCATGTTTTTTTAAAGCATTTACCATTATTATTAGAGGATAGTGAATATGGGGTTGTCTCACATCTAAGCTTACATGCGAAATAATCAAAAATTACGTCGTTTTAACAAGAAAAACATCAAATCTACCTCATTTGAATCATGTCCTTCACAATAGTAGTGTTTTCTCTTGATTTCATCACAACATCACTTAAGTTGGGTTCACGTTGACACATGCATTTTCTAGATCATATTGTTAGTTGATTTCATTAACTAACAATTAGCTATACATTCAATAATGGTTTGATTTAATTCACTATTAAAATGTGTTTCACTATGCATATATTACTTCCACTACTCAAATTTTGAAAAAATAATAACCAAAATGACGTATTTTTTAGTGATTTTTTATGGTTTCGCATGTAAGCTTAGATGTGAGACAACCCCATATTCACTTTTCCCATATTATTAATACTAACAGGGCACCCGTGCATTGCGGCGATAGATATTCTGTAATTAAAATTTTCGAGAAACAATGCTTTTGATAATACGTTTTTCTTGACAATAACTTTAATGAAGATGGGAATTTTAGGTTCTAGTAACTTCAATCAATAACAAACTATATTATATTAAAAGTACATAGTAAAGAACATAAACATTTTGATAGACTCTATTAATTTTAATTTCATGAATATTTTAGTGTGTTTGAGGAGAATATTTAAAACTTTATTCTAATAACTTGTTTGATTTGTACCATGGGGTTTATTGATTGTATTTTTGCATTGAGAGATGTTTTAATGATTACATTAATTGAATGTGTTAATCATATATGTTGGTGCATAAGTTAATTGTACAACATGTATGTATAATTGTGTCGCTTAATATTTAAGTTTGCAATGTGTTAGTTATTTAATAGAGTTCATAGTCTTCCTCCATTATATATAGTTTAGATAATGAGTTTATTATCGGATTGGGATCTTTTCATTTTCAAGTGGGTAATTTGTGGTTGCCATATTTTACTTAATTGTGACCCCACTATTTTATTTACTTTTATTTTATTAGTTTAGCATGATAAAACATTAAACACAAATTTTAGAGGATGTTAATCCTTTATTATTTTAAAGTTTTATCAAACACTTTCTATAAAAAAAAAAATACAGCTTCATGTTTACAACTTACAAATTACTATTTACAGCTTACATTTAGCTCAGACCAAAACATACGCTTACTACAGAGAAGCCCACTCGAAAAGCTCCTAGTAACATTGACAAAAAAGCCCTTCTGTTACTATTCCATTGATATAAAACGGTAATAACTACCACCACCGAGACACCCAAACTCATCGAACAACAAAACATGATTCCTCGTACCACATCCACCCGTGTTCCTCGTTTCCTCGTATCCAACATCCGACCAAGATTCATCTTCGATTTCCACACATCATCACAATCCAAACACCCAACAAAACCCTCATTACCCGAAGAACCCATAGTCAACCAGACAACCATACTCCAAACACTAACATGTTACAACAACGACTGGAAACGAGCATATGAGTTCTTCAATTATGCCGAAACCGAATACGGGTTCAAACACACTACAGAAACGTATAATTACATGATTGATATACTGGGTAAGTTTTTCGAATATGATCTTGCGCGCCAACTGCTCGATAAAATGCCTGAGAGAGACCATGCTACATTTCGCGTAATGTTTAAGCGGTATGCTTCGGCTCACCTTGTTCAAGAAGCGATCGATATGTATGATAAGCTGGACGAGTATAAGTTAAAGGACGAGGCGTCGTTTTTGAACCTTGTTGATGCGTTGTGTGAGTATAAGCATGTGATTGAAGCTGAAGAGTTGTGTTTTGGTAAAGATAGGGATGGGAAGATTGTGGGGTTTGGGATTGGTACGAAAGTTTATAATATGATTCTTCGGGGGTGGTTTAGAATGGGGTGGTGGTCTAAGTGTAGAGAGTTTTGGGATAAGATGGATGGAGATGGGATTACTAAAGATTTGTATTCGTATTCGATTTATATGGATATTCAGTGTAAGAGTGGGAAGCCCTGGAAGGCGGTGAAATTGTATAAAGAGATGAAGAAGAAAGGGATTAAATTGGATGTGGTGGCATACAACACTGTTATCCGTGCTATTGGTGTTTCTGAAGGTGTTGATGTGGCGGTACATCTTGGCCGTGAGATGCTTGAATTGGGTTGTGAACCGAATGTAGTAACTTACAATACAATTATTAAGCTTTTGTGTGACAATATGAGGGTTAGGGAGGTGTATAAAGTGCTGGATAAAATGTCTAGGCGAGGCTGTGCACCTAATGTTATTACATATCATTGCATTTTTAGGTGCTTAGAGAAGCCTAATGAGATTCTTGCGCTACTTGATAGGATGATTGAAAGTGGTGTAACTCCGACTATGGATACATATGTATTGCTTATAAGGAAATTTGGGAGATGGGGTTTTCTTAGACCGGTTTTTATAGTTTGGAAGAAGATGGAAGATCATGGTTTGAGTCCGAATGAGTTTGCTTATAATGCTTTGATTGATGTTTTGGTGGAAAAGGGTATGATTGATATGGCTAGGAAATATGATGAAGAGATGTTTGATAAAGGGCTATCGGCGAAGTTAAGACCAGAGTTAGTGAAGGGGGACGACGATGATGGCTGATGGACTTAAGTAATGTTATGGCATTCATTTGAATGTTTGAAGATGCTTGGTGGCCGTTCAGAGAAAAAAAATAAAGACACAATGACTGTTTTCGTTAATTTGATGATTGAGATGAATCAAGATAGAACCGAGAAAACAGAAAATGAAGATCAATGATGTAAATGAATAGCATCAAATTGGTCTCAATTGGGAAGGCGAGTGGGTGATAGTAGCAAGGTGAGAATTAGTGATAGAGGTCGTGTGGTTTTCAGGTTATATTATTTTTGTGATTTTGAAGCAGAATGAGGTTTCTCCAATTGTTTCCCAGGAGATGTAAGTTTAGATATTGGCTTGTCACCTCACATTGTTAGTTTCTAATTATGACGTTCCTAGTGTAAACAAGTTGCAAAGGCTTATATGCTTCTGACGATCTGATGAATTATTTGAATGGGAATATATTAGCTACAATACCATTGTAGCCAACACTCTACAATTTATGCTAAAATATGTGGGTCCCTGAGTCTTTCTACGGGTCCGTGTGTCTTTTTAGTGGGTCCTTTATTTATTTCTTAGGTAATTTATATAGAGAATTGTAGCTAATCGGCTACAACAATTGTAGCCAAGTTATCCCCATTAGTATTTACAGTTTAAATGTCAAGTTTTATTACAATATTATGTTTTTTCATCATAATCTACTTACTATAAATAGAATATAGCTAATATTTTTACTTTCACTCGTTTGATCTGTTAAAGATACAATCAAAATCACTTTGGGATTTGGCAAGAGGTAGATGTGTCCACAGTTAAACTGTAAAACGAAAGCTTAGAAATGGATGGATGGATATACAACTAATCAGAGATACAATCTTGTTGGCTATTCTGGCTTTTAATCTGAATATTCTTTTGATGAATATATTTGTTTTACCTTTATAGACTAATTAATTTACGAGTTTTTCCTTTTGTTAACTGAAGAGATGTTCGAACTAGCAGTGTACTCCTTGATGACAAATATGAAGCGAGGTTAGGAAGCCTAACTGAGGCGTGTACCCAAGAATAGGATAGTCATTCGCATTGGCTCACAAGGTTACCCCAGAAGTACTCATCCATGCCCACTTTAAAAAGCCATACACACATTCTTTAGTCCTATTAATTTGGCATCTTTAAAGAAGGTGTTTTAATGATCTGAAACTAAAAGGTTTTAACTTAAATTATGTCTTGGATTTGTGCAAGACAACAGAACCAAGTGCTTCTGGTAAGTTGTGGGATCTGTTTGTTCCATAAATTATCTATTGAGATGACCCATTTAATTGAATCGAACTTTTGTTTACAAACTGGTTGATTTTGTTCTGGCAACTAATATCTTAATCATTTAGGCATAGCTACTGCAACATGTGCATACGACGTTTACTGCTTTAGAAAAGTATTACTGGGAGCTTGTAACTGGCAGAACTGGTGGAGTTAGTTCATCGAGTGACTCAGTCATGAAGAACTTGTTGGGATGTATTCAACCTTTAGAAATTGTTGTATGAATACTTTTATTAGCAGTTATATAAAATAGGTGAAATTTGAAGTCCGAGATCAAGAAAATTTCATTTTAAGTTATATAACGTACTTTAAATACTAGCATAGTACCTGCACAAAGCAGCGCGGGGAAGGGGGGGGGGTCATTAAATTAGTTATGATTTTTTTGCTTTTTTTTTTTATGGACGCTGTTTTTCTATAATATATAATAGTTTTATGGTCATAGACTTGTGTCAGATTGTGAAGAGGTTCATATGTCATACACTTTATTAATCTGCAATTATTGTATTTTGAAGTAACTTAAAGCAAGATATGTAAACTTAAAATTTTTCAAGATTTCTAAATTAAACATCCCAAATACATTAGAGATAGTAAAGAATAGATATAGATAGATTATAAGGATGCCTAAAACATTTATCTTCACCAAACTTACCTAGCTTTTCTCCATACAAAGGTGTCTATCATGTATGGCTAGATGCTAAAAGAATAATTAAATTTCCTCTTGAATAAGGATTTTGAAATAAACCTTCCTACCAGCTTATCAGAATCTCTTAATTTACCTCAAAATAAGTATAAGCAGTTTGGATCTCCTTTTTCTTAACAAAAAGAAAAGCATAAAAATTACTCGTATCAATCCCAAACATCCCCTAACTATTCCATCCAAATACGTCCATTAACTATTAGGTTGAGTCCCTTCTTATCTCCATCTGAAAAGAGGCGTGCCATGCTCAGCGAAATTACCAGTCCGTCTAGACTGTCAAGGATTTTCTGGTGACTGTGACAAATACTACTTGGAACCCCTTGCCATGACAATTTCCGACAATTCGCACCAATTGTTAGGGAGTATCTGAAGTTTCTGGCGTCGTCTTCATCACCCATAAACCGTATGAACGCTATGTAGCATGGATACGTGTCCAAAAGAAAATACTCAAAGTGATGAGAGAATTGTCGTCCGTAGCAGTTATATATCTAAAGCAATATAAAGAAAATGTTAAAAATTATTGACACGATATAGTATATGCTAATAACTTGTAAAAAGATGTCGTAACTTACACCTATCATCCCTGTCGCATTATTAATTTTGTGTGACTGCGCATAATGATGTGCGAATACAGCTACATCACGCATGCAAACTTTGTGATTATTTTTTAGATGCGTCACTAGTTCTGGAATATTGGCGGTGACTGAACATTGCGAACCAGAGTATGGACAACTATAAGGAGCTTTTAATGGTTCCGCTACTTTCTCCAATGCCAAACACCTTATGCTATCCATTTTGATACGACATATAGGGCAGCAACTTTTCACTTGAAATTTGCAGATGGAGCATAAAGTGTGGCCATTCGGGCACTATAAAAATTTATTACCAGTCATTATTCAAGACATATTTTTAGTCTTCATATTGTGTGTGAGTAATGTTGAGGCTTTATAAAAAAAAAAAAAAAAAAAAAAAAAAAAAAAAAAAAAAAAAAAAAAAAAAAAAAAAAAAAAACATAATTACCGATGAGAATCATTCCATCTGGAAAAAAACAGTAGGAGCAAACCTGATATATAGGCGGGGACATTATCGTGGTGCACACAGGACATTCAAGAAGCTCATATAGATTTTTTAAAACCATTTGATGTTTTTCATCCACCCCACTTGTGGCTTTTTTGCTGGGCTTTTTGGTTTTCTTTGTTACCACCATTATTAATGAATCTGCAGAAAAGGAAGTTATAACTAATAATAATTAGTGAATCTGCAGCAAAAAAGAAAAGAAATGCATGCATACCTAAAACATAATAAACGGTTTAATACAGTCACTATCTCACTCTCTAGATAGGTTCCTTAGTTGCTTGGTTAAGTTTCCCATAAGTGTTAATTGCTATACAACATTCAATATTGCCTCTCGAGCGTCTCGAGAACACGTACAACACATTTTAAACATTGACACAATCCTATGAGCTCCCAACACACTATCAAACCAATAACACTTAGAAGGCTAGAAGCCAAAATACATGTATGCTCATCAGCCAACAAAACAATAACCACAAGTCCACATTTTAAGCTGCACTTGTTTTATCTAACTTAACCTTCAATTTGTTGATAGTTAACCTAAACATTGGGTTAAATATATCAAATCAGAAAGTATGTGTGTATTATGTAAATGAATAAAAGGGCATGACTCTTGGCAAGAGACACAACCGAAAGTAAGAGGCATAACCGAAGTAAAGGGGTGCAACGATTCATCAAGGGGTGGTTATTGTCGGTTAGTTAGTGTCGGTTATTAGGATAAGGTACTGTTTAGTGAAACAACACATTGTTTCATGATGCCTTTTCAGTGTTTATAAATAGGGTCAATGTATTTGTAAATAGAATGAACAAAAATTGCAAGTATCAATCAATAGAAAGTATATTCATATATTACCTGTGATTTTGTTGATCATTAGCAAGTATCTGTTTCAACAATTGATATAAGGAGCAAGATCGATTCCGGGTAAGAAAGAAAGAAGGAAGAAGATACTTGTTCGTTGAAGAGATCGAAATACAGAAACGGTTTTGTTGTAACCGGATTGAAGTAGTAACATTTTCTTTGATTCTAACCGGAGTTTGACCGGAGAAGACAACCGGTTTATTGAAACCACCGATTGTGGTTACCGAAGTCGGAGAAGGCAACCGGAGTAAGACCAGAAATAAAGACCAGATATATCATCGATTGAAAGCAACACTCCTGATCATGCCAACAATTAATTAAAAGGGAAGAACAACAAGAAGTTTTGTGATATTCCCAAAGGAGTGTTGAAATCAAAAAAGAAAGAGAGATTGAAAGATCGTTTTGCAAGAAAGGATCAATTATTTTGATCAACGCAAGCAAGAACCTGATTAGCAAGTGGGTCAGGAGGCACAAACTGATTAACAAGTAGGTCAGATACGTGCAGTAAGATCCAGATTAGCAAGTGGGTCTGGAAAACACAATATTGATTAGCAAGTTGGTCAATATTGAGCAAGTTTAGCAAGAAAACCTGGTTAGCAAGTTGGCCGGTAGCAAGTAAGAGTTTTGATCTTTTGATCAAACACAAGAGCAAGAAAACCAGAAACCATCTCGGTTCTAATTGTAAGAAAGTATGCAAGTAAGAAAGCAAGCAAGAACACAAGTAAGCAAGAAGCAACGTAAGTAAGAAAGCAACAAAGCATGAAGATAGGAGAAACATCTACACCAACTCGTGAGCAAAATATAGCACTTTAATGTCTGAAACTGAATGAATCAAACTACACCACATGGGCAATTATGATGGAAACAATCTTAAAAGCTTATGGTCTGTGGGAAACACTTGAAGCTACAGAAGTCGCAGATGAAAAAAGATGAATACAGAAGATATTCTAATGCAAGTTGCACAATACTCGAAAGTGAAGGAAGTATGGAAATCAATTAAGGTACGATATGTAGGAGAGGACCGAGTTCAGAAAGCACGGCTACAAACTTTAAGGAGCGAATTGGAGACTTTGAAAATTAAAAACAACGAAACTGTAAGCGACTTTGTTGGAAAATTGGGAAGCATAAGAGGCAAATTTAAAAGTCTTGGTTCAACTCTTAAAGATAAAACACTCGTCAGAAAGTTACTGAACTCCGTTCCAAAGAAGTTTCTACTGATCGTGGCATCTATCGAGCAATATTCCGAGATTGATAAAATGTCATTTGAAGAAGAATTGGGAAGAATAATAACTTTTGAAGAACGCATCAAAAGTCAAGATGAACCGGAAGAAAATTATCAAGTCAAACTTTTGATGGCAAGTTCAAACAACCAAAGTCGTGGTAAAGGGCGAGGTAAGAATTACAAGAAAGAAGCCAAGGAAAGCATGAAATGGATGAATAGTCCAAATGAACGTGGGATAAGTACGAGTCAAGGAACTAAAGACAAGAGCACTTTCAGATATTATGAATGTGGTGACTTCAGCCACTTTGCGAGGGAATGTACGAAGTGGAAATACAATAAAGACAAGCAAGAAGAGTCTTATCTCATTAATGATGACGAAGGACCAATGCTGCTATGAAGAGCAAGATAAAATCAAGTTAAAAACCTCCCTTAAACCAAAGTTTAGTTTAAGGGGGAGTGTTGATAGTTAACCTAAACTTTGGGTTAAATATATCAAATCAGAAAGTACGTATGTATTATGTATAAAAGGGCATGACTCTTGGCAAGAGACACAATCAAAGGGAAGAGGCGTAACCGAAGTAAAGGGGTGCAACGATTTATCAAGGGGTGGTTATTGTCAGTTAGTTAGTGTCGGTTATTAGGATAAAGTACTGTTTAGTGAAACAACACATTGTTTCATAATGCCTTTTTAGTGTTTATAAATAGGGTCAATGTATTTGTAAATAGAATGAACAAAAATTGCAAGTATCAATCAATAGAAAGCATGTTCATATATTACGTGTGATTTTGTTGATCATTAGCAAGTATTTGTTCCAACACAATTAATTGTGCTTAACTTTAAGCATACCCGTGTTTAATTTTAACTTAACCTTTAATTATTCTAAAACCCATCTTTGAACTTTTTTTCTTCACTTCAACACAAATAAAAGCCAAAAAATCCTTAGATGGTTACACTACCGTGTACACTATGAATACAACATCCAAATTCACAATCCTTGTGTTTCTGGAAATTTATCACTTCTTCAAGTGGTTTCATCAGGGAGGGGGCTAACAACAATGCATATTTTAACATCTATTCTAAGTTGTTTCTGAGGGTGAAAGAAGCACTAGGAAATTAGGTTCAAGGTGGTGGCATCCAAATAAAAAAAAATAAAATCATTACGGATATATAGTTCGAATACACCACCATTGGACATTGATCGACTTGTCAAAAGCTACTAATAGTACTTCTCAGGATATGAAAGAACCTACCCCTAGCTCGTACATCAAATTCAAAACTCAGGTCTGCCTTCAATTCGTATTTCAAAAAACCGATCCCCTTTACGAGAATGTGTCTTCAAGGAATGTTGTCAAGTGATAACTCACCTGGCCACCTCCAATAGTGTAATAATATGGTTTGTTAACTGACCAACAGGTTTTGGGTGGTATAGAAACACAAATACAAATCCTGTTGTACTGTGCTGGTTTGCTTTAGTCCTTTTAGCAGGTATAACACTGTTAAGGTTTTGTACAATCCAAACTTCAAACAGGTAGCAGAGTGGGGCTGGGATCAAGTGGAAACAATAAAAAACACTTTCAGTAGGTACGGTTAAGTTTCCTACGGGCATTTATAGTGCCAAGCCTGTGAGATATTTGTCGAAGCCAATCGTGGGCTCCAGTTCAAGATCTTTAGATTAAATTCCTGTTATCTTCGATCTTAAGTATTATAGCTATATATGGAGCTTAATTGCAGTCCCAGTCAAAATCATTTGGATTCATCTTGTCTGGATCTTTTGGTCTAGGTTCGTTACCAGACCTAGTGTATGGATCTTTTGGGGCTTCTTCAGCATACTGGTAAGGAGGCTTTTTTTATTTATAGATTCATATTTTTCATTAAAAAGAAAGTTGCTAGTGTTGTTGGTTTGTGTCTTTGTATGTTCTACCTCTTTGCTGTAGTTTAATATAAATGAAATTTTATCTGCCAGTTGAAAAATAAAATAAAAAATAATAATAATAATAATAAAATCCCTTTTATGCCATTGAAAAAAACCATTTAATTTCAGGGTTTCGCTAATAGCCCTAATGGCTATGTCTAAGGAACAAAAATATGCATAATTGGATTTGGCGGTACATATATAGAGTCGGTTGAGAGGTTAAATGCAGGGGTAGACATATATTATTGAAGGTACAAACATAGCAACTTTTATTAAGCTGCAGATTCAATGAAAATTATCCACACGAGGCATGTTGTACGTTTCTCCATCACTTTGCACACATATGGTAACTCGGCTTGAAACAAAAACATATTTGTTACAAGAGTACTTGACATGAATCAGAAATCAAATCGGTAATTAAAACACTCTAACGATCTTCGAAAACTCTAACGCAATCCATCTACTTAATTACCTATGCTTATAACAATAACCAAGATATATAAAAGTTAAAACTATGGTAATAGATGTACCTTCAAACGATTAGAATGTCACCACTTCGAAACACTCCTTCAATTCCTTACACTATATATGTAAAGCTCTCTCTCTATTAGTGATATTAGGATTCTTTCTTTTGTGAACTTGATTAAAACGTTACCATATGATTGCTTATGTATTGAAGGTTTACCGAGAATTCGGCAAAGATGATAACAATAAAATCTCGCAATTTTGTCCGTCACTATATTATCTTGAGCAAAGTAATACATGCAATCCACCAACTTCCCTTTTTACACAATCTACCCCCGTCTATATTCGAAATAATAATAATAATAATAATAATAATAATAATAATAATAATAATAATAATAATAATAATAATAATAATAATAATAATAATAAGAATAAGCTTTTGTATTCAGAAAGGGGTGGGAGCGCAGCTTGTGTCTAGACTCCCATCCAACTTTGTGTAAGCTTATTATGTTTTAATGAATTGAAAATTTATAAAAAAAATAAAAAAATTAATAATAATAATAATAATAATAATAATAATAATAATAATAATAATAATAATAATAATAATAATAATAATAATAAAGTGATGTTTCTAATAAATCCTATGAGTTTTTAATAAAGTGATGTTTATAATAAAAAATCAAAATAAAAATAATTATAATAATAATAAAATAAAATGATAACCCTTCTTGTAGATTCAAAACTTGGTGTTGTAGAAGTATCTTATGTCTTTGTCTTCTCATGCGCATCGGATAATGTAGAAGACACAATAAACCACACTAAAAGCTTTTGTATCGGACGAAGGTTGATCATTCAGGGGACATACTATCAACATAATCTTCTCACTTTGTTGAATACTTCATAATAACTAATCATACACCCAGAAATGATAACACCTGGGACGAATCTACCCAACCAATGTTCATCGACTCGATAAATCCCTCTACAAGTACTCATGAAATACTCGGCACAAATCCACCTAACCAATGTTCATTAACTTGATAAATCCCTCTACGAGTACACATCTCTCCCCGCATAATGGTTATAATCTTTTGGAATTATCATTAGTCCGTGTACATCCCAAAATAGATCAATTAGAAAAATCATAAATTCGTGCAAGGATACACAATAACCCATGAGAAGATGTTGAAAACTAAATACTCTCTTTACTAATCCCATTAAACCAATCTCTTGAAAACCTCTTGTCAATTCATCGGGTAACTGTAGTGACCACTTGTGGAGATAAACCAATATGACGAACTTGAGAATGAAGTAGATAACCCAAACTTGTGACTTAAGCTTGTACTATCCTTATGACTAAAAACAGTGTGGTGACTTTATGTAGCTACTCCACGAATCACTTACTACCCTGTGAGTACACAACCTCTTGAACTATCCTCAACTTCACGAGACACTGAGCACTACAACGTAACTCTTAAAGTGATAGCTATACAAGATACTCACTCTCTGATCCCAACAACGTAACTCCTATAAACAGATATAACTAGACAGTCAAGTCTTAATCACGACCACTAAAAGTTCAAACAAGTATCTTGAGACATACAACCAACCAACTAGCTTGACCCTAAGATAAATAAGTACCCACACCCGTGAAATGCCACTTGAAACTCGAATAAGTAATAATGAATATCCCCGTAATCACAATATCGTTAAAGTACCTGGTCTAGCCTTGTCTTGTGAAATTAATCTTGATAACGAATTGATCATATATGATTGTGAAAGTGTTTGTTTATGATGTAATTCGGGATTAGGTTTGTAGGTTTGCTCGATTAAGTCTTGGAAAAGTTCTTCGTTTTGCACAAACACCGTAAATCTCGGTCGAATTAAGGTGAACTCGGTGGTTTTTAGGTGCCTTAATCTCAGTAAATTGGGGCCTGTAACTTGGTGGTTTTTGGTTAATTATAATCTCTCCGCATACATCTCAAAACTAGATCAAATAGAAGCATCATAAATCCGTGTAAGCCTACACAATAACCCGTGAAAAGATGTTTGATAACCAAGTACTCTCTTCACTATTCCTATTAAACCAAACTCTTGAAAACCTATTGTCAATTCACCGGCTACATGTAGTGACTATTTTAAGGGGGCATTTAGCCTTTAAATCCGTACATATTCGATCATTTATTGCCCTAAATCATTTCTATTTGAGTTTTAGGTACTTGGGAAACAAAAGCTGAAAAAGACACATTTTGGGCTTAATTAGACGAGAAAACGAAGAAAATGACAACACCCGAAAAACTGTCACAAAAGGAGGTGTGACGGCGTCACCACAACAATGTGATGCCGTTGCTTGAAGAATTCTTTGACCACTCAGTGGATTGGGATGGCCTCGAAGTGACGATTTAAGGGCAAAAGTTATGAAGGCTGACGGCGTCACAATCACTAAGTGACGCTGTCACAACTAAGTCATGCAAACTAACAAGTAACACAAATTTAACATAGATTGAGCTGCAATTGTCAATTGGTGGGAAAAAATATGCAAGCAACGTGAATGGCTTATCATATTTACTCTCACTGTTATCAAAGGACTTCTAATCTATGTAAAAAGATTGCATTGTTGGGTGAAAACTTAGAAACATAGATAGAAGTTACTACTTGCAAGAAATTGATGATCGAGCTACAAGAATCAATGTGTATGAGCAAGGTTTCAACCTATATTATTTTTAATTCATTTAGTACATGAATATCTTACCTACGTAAAAAGGAGGGCGATTGGGTCAAAACTTCATATTCAAGTCTAAGATAAATTGATAATCAACATTTTATATCTAACAACTAAAAATCTATAGGGTAAAAGTCATAAATACATAACGTACTTTCTATTTTGACTCATTATACATAACGTACTTTTTTTATTGTCAAAATGCTTAATTTACTTTGTGTTTTTTTGTCATTACGCATAATAAATGGTTCTTTATTATGCAAAATGACTTAAATACCCATTGTTCCCATGTGAAAATTTTTAGGATGCTATCAGTTTGACGAATGCTTCTGATCTAGCACCAAACTTAACAGATATGTTGTAGGTTCCATTTTGTTGTTTTTCATGATTTCCATTTGTTCCCATGTGAAAACTTTTAGAACCCTCAACTTTCTTACTAGACCCATTGGATACGTAAGGTATCTCATTTGACTTGTTTTCTATCTCCAACACCTCCCTTGAATCACCACAAGGTTCGGAGCTAACACTTGACATGGTATTCGTGGTGCTAGATTGACAAAGATGGATGATGGTGGTGGTGATATACGCGGCGGTTGTGATGTATTCGTGGTGCTAGAGGGAGCTACAAGGCGCGTGTGTTATGTAGAAATGACGGGGAGGTTGAGAGGAGTAAGGTGGTGGTGGCGGTTATATTTGGTGGTCGACGGTGTGAGCTCTAGTGGCCGGAAAGTGGCCGGAAATGCAAAGCGGGGGGAGGTAAGAGATGAAGACGTAAGAAATGACGAAAGTACCCTTAACAAATCCTATTAGTTATGCGTAATGACAAAAAACACAAACTAAATTAAGCATTTTGACAATAAAAAAAGTACATTATGTATAATGAGTCAAAATTGAAAGTACGTTATGTATTTATGACTTTTACCCAAATCTATAATACATGCCGGCATTAGAGTTTATATTCAGACCATCAATCAGTAATATACAAATAAACTTCTCCCACAAGAATATACATCTTAAATATAAAATATCAAAATATTGAATTTTTTTCACAAATAAGAATTATATGTCTCATAGAGAATTAAAGGTTTGAGTTTGTTTCACTAAAAAAAATGCATACAGTCGAAACATTCATCAAACTCTTTGCGATAGTATTTATGCTTTGATTACGCACAAGTGTTGCTAAAAAAAAATTAAAAGCAAATGAGAATGTTTAAACTATCACAAATGAGTAGTTGAATACTAAATAACCAATGAATTAATTCATCGTAGCATTGTAACATCTTACTTCTGTCTACAAACTAACACGGACATTCATATATAATTTGGTAAAAAGTTAATACATAAATCATAAATGCAACAAAGAACATTTTAAAAATTAAGAGTCTATAAGAAGTGTGGACAAGTTTATAATATGTGTTTGAAATAGCATGTTTTGCGTTACGATAATGAAACTCACTCATGTATTTGATACAATTTTGTTTAAACAATTTTATGTACAAAAAGTTTGTTAAATAAACTTCATTTATTCAGTCGAGTATCCCTAACCAAAAGGAGAATAATAACTAAATACACACAACCCTTGCACAACTAATGATTCTTAGGGTGAACAAAACTCGTGCATCGCATGGGCCATGCTGCCCCGTAATAATAATAATAAAAGGAAGTATGCATCCAAATGTGAGGACATACAAGTTCATACCATTTGCTTTTTCTACGTTCGGGGAATTCGATATGAAGGCTCTGGACACACTTTCATGTATTAAGCCATTGCCTTTAGCCACTCAAATAATGCTAAAAGTGGTGTTTTTATCTTTTAAAGAGTAAGCTTTTGTATTCAGAAAATAATGAGAGCATAGCTTGTGTCTAGACTATTCCATTTGTTCCCATGTGAAAACTTTTAGAACCCTCAACTTTCTTACTAGACCCATTGGATGCGTAAGGTATCTCATTTGACTTGTTTTCTATCTCCAACACCTCCCTTGAATCACCACAAGGTTCGGAGCTAACACTTGACATGGTATTCGTGGTGCTAGATTGACAAAGATGGATGATGGTGGTGGTGATATACGCGGCGGTTGTGATGTATTCGTGGTGCTAGAGGGAGCTACAGGGCGCGTGTGTTATGTAGAAAGGACGGGGAGGTTGAGAGGAGTAAGGTGGTGGTGGCGTTTATATTTGGTGGTCGACGGTGTGAGCTCTGGTGGCCGGAAAGTGGCCGGAAATGCAAAGCAGGGGGAGGTAAGAGATGAAGACGTAAGAAATGACGAAAGTACCCTTAACAAATCCTATTAGTTATGCGTAATGACAAAAAACACAAACTAAATTAAGCATTTTGACAATAAAAAAAGTACATTATGTATAATGAGTCAAAATTGGAAGTACGTTATGTATTTATGACTTTTACCCAAATCTATAATACATGCCGACATTAGAGTTTATATTCAGACCATTAATCAGTAATATACAAATAAACTTCTCCCACAAGAATATACATCTTAAATATAAAATATCAAAATATTGAATTTTTTTCACAAATAAGAATTATATGTCTCATAGAGAATTAAACTCTTTGCGATAGTATTTATGCTTTGATTACGCACAAGTGTTGCTAAAAAAAATTAAAAGCAAATGAGAATGTTTAAACTATCACAAATGAGTAGTTGAATACTAAATAACCAATGAATTAATTCATCGTAGCATTGTAACATCTTACTTCTGGTCTACAAACTAACACGGACATTCATATATAATTTGGTAAAAAGTTAATACATAAATCATAAATGCAACAAAGAACATTTTAAAAATTAAGAGTCTATAAGAAATGTGGACAAGTTTATAATATGTGTTTGAAATAACATGTTTTGCGTTACGATAATGAAACTCACTCATGTATTTGATACAATTTTATTTAAACAGTTTTATGTACAAAAATTTTGTTAAATAAACTTCATTTATTCAGTCGAGTATCCCTAACCAAAAGGAGAGTAATAACTAAATACACACAACCCTTGCACAACTAATGATTCTTAGGGTGAACAAAACTCGTGCATCGCATGGGCCATGCTGCCACGTAATAATAATAATAAAAGGAAGTATGCATCCAAATGTGAGGACATACAAGTTCATACCATTTGCTTTTTCTACGTTCGGGGAATTCGATACGAAGGCTCGGGACACACTTTCATGTATTAAGCTATTGCCTTTAGCCACTCAAATAATGCTAAAAGTGGTGTTTTTATCTTTTAAAGAGTAAGCTTTTGTATTCAGAAAATAATGAGAGCATAGCTTGTGTCTAAACTCCCATCCAACTTTGCATAAAAATATCTAGTTTCAATAATAAAATTTGGTTAAAAATATAAGAAAATTATAATAATAATAATAATAATAATAATAATAATAATAATAATGCTTTTGTGGAACGTCTTCTGGCGAGGTAATAATAATAATAAATGAAAGGTCATTTTAGTCATTTTTAGTAATAACATGAGGCTTAGTCATTTCAAACTAACAATCAACAAAAAATTAGACCGAAATTATTACGAGTCGTCGGGTTATGGAATAGATCCGATACTTTTTGAAGATTAGACTGAAAATAAAATACCTGGCAAATCACATTGATAAAAAATGTATTCAACTCACATGTTTATTTCTTGTATGTGTTTGCATGTTATGGTCCTTGTTTCAAGCTTTGAGATTATATTGTGAGTTTCTTGTAGTGCAATAAAAATTTTATTTCCTAACTAAAAAGACCACATTACAAATTCGAATAAGGGGTTAGTTTTACATATTAGTTCAGAATAGTTCGGGATAAGATTAGAAGAGTCCTAGAGGATTTCTTTGAACGTGTAAACAAATTTATCAAAAAAAGCATATAAACCCCCTAAAATATATATACTATCGAGGAGTTTATTAACGACGAACTAATTTGGGCTACCATTAATTACGATTGGAGGTAATCAATTTACTTTTATTCTTATGCCCGTTTGTATTTGATAATGCTCGCTATATGGTGAATGTGTTTGGAATAGCTTTTGTTTGCTACTTCTTAAATAACTCAATCTCTACAAATATTGGTTTATGCTTTGATTCTTTGAATGTGACGATTATTGATGATGACGGTGATCGAATTTGTGATATACGTACTGTGTGTCTCAAATCACAATCCATGTAAAGCTGGTTGACTGTATCGATTAAAGCTAGGATGCTTTTGATGCATGACGAAGTTTCATCACAAGACTTTAAATGTTGAATTAATATAGTGCGGGATGTTTTTAGTATATATTATTGCTTTACATGATATATAATTTTGCTATAATACAATAGGTGAACGACACAGAATCATATTTTAAGAGCCAACACACCAATCTAAATGCTTCCTCGTGAAGCGTTATGAATGACAGTGGTTAAACAAAATTTGATTGTTAGTTGTTTGTTGTCAAAAGAGCTTTGTATTTAAATCGCTAGTCACTAGTCGTTAGATGCTCAACTTTTATATGCTTTGCAGATTTTGCAACCAGATAGGCTGAGAATACGAAGCTAGCGTGAAACCTGGTGTCAACTAACCTCAGTTTTAACCACTTAAATATTGAGAAAACGAGAAAATCCAAAACACTAGAGAAATAAAATATCGATTGTGACTTTGAACCATTTAATCATGATACTTGAACTTTAACAAAATTTACTTGTGATTGAATTCTTAAACTTGAATAGTGGACTTATATTGAGCACTTCTACTTGATTAATTGGTACTTTCAACTATTATATTATGTCTACCAAATTGGTATGTTGGGATGCCAATAGTCCCAAAGTCTTTGACGAAGGATTCCCAAGACTCCGGCTCGATCACCGTTGATTTGTCTTCATCATGTCAACGAATTCCAATAATTGCCTCCAAATCTGATATACTTTTTTGGATTTCATCGTCATGCATGATCGTCGTCTTTAAAAAAATTGTCAAAAAAGTAGTCTCCTGATTGTAATTGTAAATTTCCTTGTTTTATCTTAAATTTTTTTGTGTTTAGCTATTGCACAACACTTCATGACAACATTCTTGACTTGATTTTTTTAGTTTCATCATTGATTTAAAGTCAATTCTTTATAGTTTGATCATGTTTTATAAATCTTGAAGTTTCTGTTTATATCTGAACAAAACAATATTGTAGGGAAACATGGTCAAAGATCTTTTGGGTCTTTCCTTGAGCACACGGCTGCAAAGTTGGTGCTCAACATTTTGTGCTTACATGGGTATGACAAGGCGCCCCGCTTTGGAAAATAATGTGGCAAAACCATTGGAACTTCCTTATGAGTGTCCTCACTCTGGCTTTAAGTGCTCGGTCATTGGCAATATTTCGGAACTCGCCAAGCATCTAAAGGATGATCACAATGTTCCTGAAAGTGATCCTTTTTCTTCGCCACCACGTGATGGATATGAATTCGATCATAATCTTAAGCAATCACGCTCANGCATGATCGTCGTCTTTAAAAAAATTGTCAAAAAAGTAGTCTCCTGATTGTAATTGTAAATTTCCTTGTTTTATCTTAAATTTTTTTGTGTTTAGCTATTGCACAACACTTCATGACAACATTCTTGACTTGATTTTTTTAATTTCATCATTGATTTAAAGTCAATTCTTTATAGTTTGATCATGTTTTATAAATCTTGAAGTTTCTGTTTATATCTGGACAAAACAATATTGTAGGGAAACATGGTCAAAGATCTTTTGGGTCTTTCCTTGAGCACACGGCTGCAAAGTTGGTGCTCAACATTTTATGCTTACATAGGTATGACAAGGCGCCCCGCTTTGGAAAATAATGTGGCAAAACCATTGGAACTTCCTTATGAGTGTCCTCACTCTGGCTTTAAGTGCTCGGTCATTGGCAATATTTCGGAACTCGCCAAGCATCTAAAGGATGATCACAATGTTCCTGAAAGTGATCCCTTTTCTTCGCCACCACGTGATGGATATGAATTCGATCATAATCTTAAGCAATCACGCTCAGGAGACCTGCAAAATCCCCCTGGGATGTATGCTGTAAGTTACAATTTAAGTAATTAATTATGTCAAAGATATTGTCATATTCATGCATTTACATTTTGTATTATTTTTGCTATTATTTATGTGTTGCTTAGGTATTCAACTGCTATGGACAACGATTCTGTTATCACGTTGAATATTTTCTTTTTGGTATCGCTCCATGCTATATAGTATTCTTGCGGTTCATGGGTGAGGAAACCGAAGCTAAGAAATTCCGTTACTCCTTACAAATTAGTAAAAACGGGCGGAATTTGACATGGCAAGGAGTTCCGAGTAGTATTCGTGACAGTCACCATAAAGTTTGTGACATTCAAGATGGGCTAGTGATTCCACGCAAATTAGTTCTCTTGTTTTCAGATGAGAGTGAGCAAGAACTCAAGTTACGATTAGAAGGTCGTTTATGGAAAACGTAGCAAATTATACTTAGTTTGGCGTGTTGCTTTGTTTTACCATTGGTAGGTCTTTTGTGTAGCATATCACAGAGCAACGGCAGCCTGCTTCAAGTGAAACTAGCAGGGTACCTGAGCGATGCGGCGGCAGGTACCCTGAAATAAAAATTTCTGGTGAATTATGTTTTATAATTTGAAACATTTTATGTGACAATTAATTTGCGGATGCCAAAATTTTCATGTCACATATTTCAACTCTTTAACCAATGACAATATTTTTCATTATACAATTATGATAATAAAAGTTTTAGCGAGCAATATTTTTACGTTATATAAATGTCTATTTGATTTATATTAAGTTAAGCTTTGTGGATAAGGGTGTTGTAAAACTATGAAACCGATAAACCCAGCCGACCTAAGACATGTAAAAAAGATTCTAAACTTAAATACATATAGTTAATGCTTGTACACTTTTATTAATATTTTGTCAAAAACCACATGTATATTAAACATGATTTGGTTCAGGTAACCGCCATACTTGAAAATAAAAACCGAATTCGAACCGTAATAAGAGGGTATTTCTGGTTTCGTGTTTTTTCAGTTTCGGTTTCTTGGTTATCGCTTTTTGTGGCTTCGCATTGAGCGGGTCGGCTCAGTTTATCGGTTTCACAGTTTTTTGAACACCCCTATCCATAAAGCTTAACTTTATATTAATGAAATAGTCATTTGTACAACTAAAAAACATTGCTCAATAAAACTTTTATTATCACAATTGTATAATGAAAAATATTGTCATTGGTTAAAGAGTTGAAATATGCAATACGAAACTTTTGACATCTTCAAATTTATTTTCACAGAAAACATATCAAATTAGAAAGCATGCTTCGCCTGAAAATTTTATTTTAGGGTACCCGCAGCCGCATCGCGCGAGTACCTCTATGTTAAAATATCTGTAATCAATTTTTTTTGTTTGCTATTATAATAAAATTTAATATCAAAAATTTTGGTAAAAATTAATAACGTAGTCTAATTTAATATCAAAGCTTTTGACTTATCTATTTAGCGGGCCTAACCACAATTGATATAAAACATATTTTAGATTATAGATGGCCTTGAAATAAAGATTTACACATTCAAATTAGGGTTAAACTTTTACTCTTTTATGTTTAGAAATTCGTCACATACTACACGCCTCTTTCTCTACCTCTTTCTCTCATAAATCCTACATGATACACTCTTCACTTTTCTGATTTATTGCATCGATTTTGCTTCACAAAATATATTTTTTTGTGTTAATTCGAAAATAAAAAACAAACAACAATCTATGCTTCTTGTTTCCTCTTTATAGAACACGAATCACAACACAAACACTTCTCGTTGAATGCTGCACTTTATAGCCAAACCCCTAAACACCCTTTAATTTAATTCGAAGCTTATGAAGATCACAGCTTCAAGATCGAGACAACGGTATTGTTTCATTTTATTTAACCGAATGAAAGAAAAATCATAACAATTTTG
>LBNU01001279.1:6844-70594 GCA_014162995.1 Artemisia annua
GACGAGTTTAAGGATTGGAATTCGTTTTTTTGGTTGAGCGAATATGGCGCATGTTGTTGATGGTGTTCGGATGTTGGTTTTGGTTATGTTTTGGTGGGATTGTTATTAGTGCTCGGATTTTATTGATTATTGTAGATTATTTGGTTTGAAACGGTAATATTGATTACGGAATATATTATGATGAAAATTAAATGTTAACAAATTGTTAAAGTTAATTTGATTTGGATACGGACTTTTGGTATCCGCTTTGCGATTGACCTCTATTATTTACTTGCCACTTCACTATACTACATCGGTCAGGTACACTGCCTGGTGGGGATTGCAAGCTTCTCGAGATCCCTCGAGAGGTAAAACGTAGTGCGTGTTGCAATCCACGCGCATCAATACCTTATAGTCACACGAATATTTTTTGAGAGTAACTATTGTTCATCCTTTGGCCACATAAATATATAACATATGTGACATTTGAGATGAGTCTTTCTAGTAAATGTGTATTTTGTGTGACTATTTCCCGTCCTTTGGCCACATGAATATACAATAAGTGTGACGCTTGTGATGATTTAGTCACACAATGAGTGTTGCTTTTTTGGAGTTAGTCACATACAATTTAAAAAAAAGTGGCCAAAAGTGTTAATAAGTGTGACCATATGCTCTTTAAAGTGAACAAATGTGTATTTTGTGTAACTATTGATCATCCAATGGTGATGCGCGTGGGATTGCTTACGCACTTTGTTATACCTCTTAAGGGATCTCAAGAGGCTTACAATCCCCACCAGGCAGTGTACCTTACCGATGTAGTATAGTGTAGAGGCAAGTACTGGGGGATTGATCGTTCTCTCACAGGGAATAGTGTTCGTTAGGTTAAAGACTACTCTAATTAAGGTCTAAGGGTGGAGGATGATTATTTTTGTATTTTTATATTTTTATGAAAGCAGTAAAATCTCGTTTTTGAAGGAGTGGGCGGAATTAGTTGCTAGTCAACTAACCCAAGTATCTACTTATGCGAATTAAATTAAAATTTTGAGAAAACAATGGTGGGAAAAGTAGTGTTTACTTAGATTTCATTACTCCCTAACCATCTTTTACCATGTAATTAGTATGTTAAGTTTGCGTGGATGACGGGTGTATTCCTAACAAGTCGTAGGGAGTGCGTTCAATTCCCTAACTCTATAAGCTCCTACCTCACTCTATGACGATACGTCAAGTATCCTATCATAAGCTCACCGATATCAACCTACGCATGAAATACTACCTTAAAATCGATTAACGCACATACGATTCATGTTTCCTAAGACGTTCAAGCTTGTTACCGTATAGGAGGTTAGCCAGTTTTCTTAAGTCTAACGTAGATGAAACATTCATCCAAATCACAATCAAAACATACACATCACATGATAATCAATAGTTAGGTTTCATTAGATCTAAGCAAACACAATAAATTTAGCCTAGCATGTTAAAGGAAAGAAAAGCACAAACATAAATCATACAACACATAGACATATTGTATGGATTGAATGAAGACTTATCTTAGATTAAACATGCAAGTTAGAGGGGTAAAAGTACCCTCTAAGGTCTGTGATACACGAGCTAGGGTTTAACCCTTAAGTTCTCCACCAAGTTCCTCTTTTAAAACAATAAAAATCGTCCTATATATATAGATAATACGGGCTGACGGCGTCAGCCCAAGGTGTGACGCCGTCACGCCGACGATTAGGGTTTTGTGATGGCCTTCTTGACGTCGTCACGCCGCCTTGTTCCAGATCTGACGGCCTTCCCTGACGCCGTCACCAAACTAGGCTAAAAACTCTCTGGCCCGTCATGAGTAACTTCCAATTTCTTCACTCCAGTTGTTCCTGACGTCGTCACGTTGAAGCTTGTGACGCCGTCACCTTCTGTGCACTTTAGGGTCTTTTGAGATTTTGTTGTTTTCCGCACTTTTTCACTCCGAAAGCGCCCGAAAATGCTTCTTTTGTGATTTTCTCCTCAAAAGTACCTAAAATGAGAAAAGAAACGACTTTGGGTGAAATCCGATCAAATAATATACGAATTAGGACTCAAACTGACCCCTAAAAACGTAACATTTTTCGTCTCATCAATGATCCAATTTGGTTCTTTCCTTTAGGATTATTATCAAGTTCCTGATTTCTTAATCCTTCCTCAATTCGTAGATGACTACCGAGTTGAACCAAATTTAACTCTTCCTTTTTATGTTTCAAAGAATGTTTAAATTCTTTCCAGGAAGGGGGCAGTTTATCGATGATAACTGCAACCGAGATAGCCTCATCCATCATCAAATTGTGTTGGGTATGCTGTCCCAGAATCCTTAACATTTCATGATATTGTTCCATGACAGGCCTGGTATCAACCATCTTGTAATTAATAAAATTACTCACAAGAAACTTCTTTGAAGAAGCATCTTCTGCCATGTATTTGGATTCTAGGGACTCCCATAGTCCTTTTGCAGATTCAGCGTTTGAATAGACATCAAATATGGCATCAGACATACCGTTTAGAATGTGACCACGGCATATGTAGTCGTCGTTCTCCCACTTCATCCTTTTCCTAGTCGTCTCCAAAGTTTCATTCTCATCCCATTCGGGACTGGGTGTACTCAGAACGTACACGACTTTCAGGGTGGTAAGAAGAAAGTGCATCTTCCTTTGCCAGCGACGAAAGTCCTGCCCTTCAAACTTTGCCAACTTATCAAACTTGCTCGTCATATCCTTCACAGATTCTCCATTCGTCATGATCACAGTTACTTCGATCTTTGTTAGAAAATTATGGATCACAGTAATCTGAGAATCGTGTAAACACTATCAGATCGAAGTATTTCGATGGTTCTATCGAAATCTCAAATCGGATAAAACTCATATTTGAACTGAGAATGTGTTTTTTATGTTATGAAAACCAGAACCAGAGATTGAGAATACATATAACCAAGAGAACCGAATTTCGGTTATAACTGCATAGCAGTTATTATAACCACCAAAACGGTTAAATTAAGGGGTGAAAAATCCGGTCGAAATTAGGGAAATTTTATTTTCAAGTGCGTCAGCTCGACCCCAGCCAGGGGCGCTGCCCCTTGGACCCTGCTACCAGGGGCTGCCGCCCCTGGAACCCCGCTATCGGGGGCGCTGCCCTCGGACCCCCGTGATTCGGGGTGATAATCATAATAACGTCACACAAGTGTGCACTCCACACAAAACCCCCGACTTGTTGAACATTTATCATGATTACACATTGGTCACCCAAGTCAATCCATTACACTTAAATCATATTTGTGATATAAAATCTCCAACAAAATATATTGCTTTTTTGTGGCTTATACGATTTACATTTCAAGTTAAGATGCTTATTTACAAGCTTAAGAGATTATTTTCTTATCGGGCTAAACGCATGAACCCAAACCCGAACTTTTAACATGTGATCATAAGGTCCAACTCGAGACCCGTGAGCTTATTAATAAGCTAATGCGTAGAGTGCTTATTTTAAAACTTAACGACTTATTTGACAAATGAATGGACATATTAAACTTGTGTTACACTCGGTTTAGCATTTTGGTTTTTGGTTGGATTTTGTCGAGTGCTCAAAAATTGGCTTATTTTGGTACTTGCTTGGTCTTTACTCGCATGAGCTAAATGCTTATTTGAAGACTTGAGTTTGTTAAAGTCTTCACAAAACGTTGGGTTGCAAACTGAAACACAAACACACACGCATGCATGTACACAACTGAGAAATATATATCAAAATTTTTATCAACTGTATAAGTCCATTAAATATAATTAAGTTGTAAATCATAACGGATAGGGTTAGTGCAAAAAGTTTGATGAGTATGGATTGGGTTTTGTTTCGTATTGGGTTGTTCTTGATGGACTGTTTGTATGTGAACTCTGCACTAATCAAAGTAGTAGATTGATTGATTCCCTCCACAAGTAGAAATAAACCGTTAGCCTTACCGTGGGGACGGACCCCACGATTAAGCTCCGGCGTGAGAGTAAGTACTGATGTTGTCGGAGAAAAATGTATGTATTAGGATGTGTGAGAAAGTCATACCTCGCAAATGTGTCCAAAGGTTACCTTTTATAGGTGAGCCAAATATGAGGGTTTCTAGTTTCGCTTATTGTTATTAGTGGCCGGAGTGTGACCCTTGTCGGGCAAGGGTCTGTAGCTTAATCATAGCTGCGGACGCAGATCATCTTCCGTGACCATGAACGGATCCGGAAGCTTACTACGGAAGTGTCGCTTGGATGATCTGTGTGCGTCTTTGTAGGTCTGGACCGTGCCTTGCCCGTTGTTGGGCTCCGGCTCCGGCTATGTCCGATGTTTGTGTTTGTTGGGTCGGGGCCCAATTGTGTATAATACAGTCCATGCCCAGTAAGCCTGGTATCCGTATTATACGTCATCAAGTCCCCCCCAGTCTAGTATATTCATTACACGCGTATTATTAAGAGCGTGAGGTGAATGTTTCTAGACTAAGGTTCCGTTCTGTAACGTAGTGCCCTTTCGCGACGTGCCTCTATGGTCAGTGGTTGTTGTCTTAAGGGACGTGGGTCATTTTTAGCCCTTTCACCTTCTGACTGATTTGACCACTTGGACATTTACTAGGCTGTCATCATTATCTTTTCATCTTTCAATCTTGACTGTTGGTTGGAGCGTTTTCAGGCACGCGTAACTTGCTAGGTTTTTTTGGATGCACCGTGGGTATAAATACCCTTTTTGTTGTATACTATTTCTTTTTTTTTCTTCTATTCATCCTCGTCTGCTCTTATTAAGTGGTCCTCCCAACTTTCCGGTTTTTTCCGTTCGGATTGCGTTTGCCTCATAAGGTTTCCCAGATTCCTGTAGTCATTTTTCCGTTATGGGTGAAATTACAAATATTAAATCCAGTCTTACGCAAGAAGCACTTAAGGACTTGTGTCGTAAGTAAATATTCCCTGAGCGGTGCATCCGATCTTACCTGACCCTGATCAGAGTACTAATGAGTATCCATTTGGGAAGATTGGCCTTTATAGTCGGTTTTTTGACTATGCCAATTTTCGTTTACCACTATCTGCCTTTCTTGTAGATATTATAAAGTATTATCGGATATTTCTCAACTTTCTGTCTTTGGGGCTTCCAAAGTTTTCCATTTTGAAATTCTCTGTCGTGTTCACAATATTGTGCCGACGGTTGTATTATTCCGGCACTTCTATGTTAATTCCATAAAGAATGGGTGGTTTTCATTTAGTAAGCGCTCCGAGAAGACCTGTACTTGCTACACAAAGGCTTTGGATTATGTTAAAAACTGGAATGACCACTTTTTCTTTGTTGATGATTTCGCCTGCCCCATCATCTTCCCTTGGCATACTAATAAGAGTGTTGATAAGGATCCGGTTCCAAAGGATGGTGAGTATAACGCTGAGGATTATACTTTGTTTATTAGTAAACCTGCTCTGTTCCGGAGCAAGTATCCAGAGGATTTTCTTGGGTTGGTCTTAGCCGTCATTATTCTTTAGATGAAGGCGCTTATCCCATTTTTCTTGATGATAAAGAAAGAATTGAGTATTTTCTTTGTTCGTTTTTTTTTTTCGCTAACTTTTTCCTTGTTTCTTTCCACACAGCGATAGATTTATACACGTTGATTAGTCTGATGGATCCAACCAAAGTGAGGATTGGTGAGAGGCAGCGGTTGGAGGATGAGCCCAAGCTTTTAGATCCAACCAAGTACTCTTAGGTCTGCTTTTGAGTACCGTTGTACTTTTTATTTTATTTTTATTTTATTCTTATTTTATTTTTTACAAAATCTATATCCATACTTATGTGACTAAAAATCTGTTAGGTTCTTTTTTATGACATTTATTACCCTAAAATGTATTACATCTTAATCTTTTGAGATAAAATAAGATAAAGTTTATACGAGAATTATTGATATCTTGTAGCTTTTCTATCTATCCAACGATTTTTGGAGTAGCTTTCAAGATTCAGAAAAAAAATGATTAAATCATGTGTTGTAAAACAAGAAGGTTATTGATGTTTTATATTTCTCATGTGTCATCCCATTTCATCATTAAAAAGTGTGGCTAAAAAGAGATTACGAAACGTAACGAACTCAATTTGGCTATTTTAAGCCTTCAANAAAAAAAAAAAAAAAAATGATTAAATCATGTGTTGTAAAACAAGAAGGTTATTGATGTTTTATATTTCTCATGCGTCATCCCATTTCATCATTAAAAAGTGTGGCTAAAAAGAGATTACGAAACGTAACGAACTCAATTTGGCTATTTTAAGCCTTCAAAGCAACATTTGGTTGACATAAAACATGCATTTGTATGGACTTTTGCCCAACTAGGATATATTACACATTACTCCTCTTTGATTTTAGACAAACAAAACACCTTCTTTAGTTTAAGCAAGAACTTGCAACCTCAATTATTTATTCATATTCTATTTTTTCTCGAGTGAGAATTCTAGCATTGAGTGAGAAATGCATTTGATAAATAAAAATTAATAATATAAAGGTCTCGCCAAAAAGCTTTTTTGTGTCTTGATGGTATATCATGTGTGAGAATGTTACCCAACCAAATGGTTGTGTCAAGTTCTGATTAAAGTATTGTTAGATTGATTTATTGAGTAAATATTATAAAATACTTAGGTGACTTTCAAAAAAATAAATAAAATAAAATATAGGTCTCATTTCTGATACAAACCTTTTAATTTCTTTGTTTGGGATACAAATCATACAGTTTTGTTATTAAGGGCGATTAGAAGTGGCGCTCAACATTTTTCTAAAACAATTTGTAAAATTGTACTATATAAATCGATGAAATTTATAAATGAGTTATAAGCTTAAATATCAAAGAGAAAAAGACACGCAGGTCTGTCTATAGTCTTTTTTCATAATCTACATTTTTAACATTAAAATTAAGAATTTATTTTCTTTAAAATACATTTGTTATCTTCAACTCTTCAAGAGTTCAAGATACAGAATGCTAGTAATATTTTTCAGACTTATTCTTCGATACTTGTTCAATATGACAATGAATAGCTAAATAAACTCGCTCAGTTGCAAACTAAAATTTTAAATTGTGGTCCTTGTGGATTTACTATCATCCTTGATCAAGACATATCGTACTATCTACCAAACATGTATATTTAATTTAAGTTGAATGGTCCATAATGGTGTCATACATTTGATTCTAGGACCCAAAAACTAAAAAAGTTACCAGTTAATGTGAGCCCTAAACGGTGGAATTATATATTATTCCTATATAATGAAAATGAATACATATAAGTTATAAATACACAAGATATAAATGGGTTAAACCCAATACCAAACAAGCCTAAACAATAAAACTCCATACCTTTATGGCATTTTGATTTTCTTGTGCTTAAATGTATTCAAAGGGTCAAAGCTTTTTTTTTTTCCATGTTTTAAAAACCGGTTTTCTAGTTGACCCGGTCGAGCCACCGGGTCAAAGTTCAACAGGGTTTTTCACTCAAAACTGGATTTCGGTCACCCGACCGGTTCACAGTTTAGCCATATCTATCTAGTTATCTACAATAGTCCTTGATATGTTATGAATCTTCTTTAGCAAGATTATCAATAATGATCACCTGCTCCTCGTGATTCTCTTTAATAGTATTACAATTTTGGTGATAAGCATGGATGAGTTTAGAGTGATGTACCCTAAACAAAGGAAATGGCCAAGTTACTTCATGTTTTTGGGCACGATTTTGGGCACATCTTATAATCGCTTGAATCATGAAGATGTGAATATTCTTTTATAAATCGGTAACATAATTATTCATCCATTATTGGCATCTCGGAAATCTATCAACTGCTAAAGATATTACTTTAGATACCACGATAGAATGAAAACACGACTACAGAGCTAAATTAATTCTTAAACACAAAAATTGAAAAATTAATTGAAAAATTGAATCATGGTCTTTATTCATATACGAAATAAAACTTCTTCGTACACAACTTTGGATGTGGAGTTTCTGTATTCGCCGCCTTTGTCACAACAAAGAACCTTCAAACTTTTTCTCGTCTTGACTCTTTTAACAACCACTAAAGTTGTCCTTCACATGCCGGCCTTTGTAGAAACAACCTAAAATCTTGTATATCCGGGCCTCGATAGGAGAACAATGCCCCATTGGTACTGACTCGCTAAGTATCTGCTTCCAGTTGTCACCAATAGAAAGTGTCATTAATCATATCCTGGAAAATGTCCATTGGCCACGTTTGTGGAAAATTGTATGATCTTTTACCATATAGTGAAACCGATATTGATTATACACCTATACAACCGGCCGGATCAACCCGGGTTTTAAAACAGTGGTTTTGTTCACATCAATTGCAATGATTAAATGGCCCGACTAAACTTTTTTTAAATATAAACTCAATAACAAGATTAAACATATTACGGAGTAAAATGTTTTGGCCCCTACATGATATTAATGTTCATATTGTACATGTCTAATTCGACTATGAAAAGAGTCAAACTTAAATAACGTTTGAAAAAAGAGACGAATTTGCAGTGCAACATTTACTGATCACCATCATTGTCTATCATAAAGTTTTGTCTTCTCATTATTTACTTCGGTCTTCGTTTGTCTAATAAATGGGACGAATTATACCGCTAAAAAAATATACTACCAATTATGTTAAATTGTTCTGAAGGTTTTTGATAATTCAATATACCTTAAACTAAACCTTTTTTATTATAAATTTATCATTGACAGAGTTCAACAAGACAGTTGGGACTATTTGCATGCAGATTTTAGTTTTATAACACATCAAATGTTCAACAATTATCTACAAACATAACATACCAATATTAGATTATAGATTAGACCAAATAAGTGACTAACTTAATCTATCATCTACTAAACATGTCCATAACAACATATAACAAATTATTGTTCTTTTCTTTGTTGGATCAGACGAAACCGATGAACCGAACCGGACCGATCAGCATCTGGGCCGAACATCCTTTGCTTTAAACTCTCCACGTCATACGTTAAAACAAGGGAATTGATTGCATACTTTCAAAAATGATTGGGACACTTTATTTGTGCATTAAACACTTATACAATATTAATATTGTGTTTTAACTACTTGTACATATGAGTGTCCTAAACTCCCGATAACATTTTGGAGTGTGCAAATTACCTCCTTTAAAATAAGGTCCTTACTCCATAGTCCATACTCTTTGGATTTCTTGAAATACTCCCACTTAATCTATTGACTCTATTTTATTAACTTCAAAGTCAAATAGACTAGCTAATTAATAGAACTTGACATACTTTTTTTTTTTTTTTGAACTGAAACTATCATTAGAACCGCAAAAGGAGACCCCCAAACCAGGGCCCCCAAAGAAGAACAAACACACTACATGAAACTAAATTTACACCAATTCTCCCAAGACACCGACTTACGCTTACCTCTATTAGAGAACCATATAAACCCTACCGACTTAATCTCGCTTATAATGTGACTAGCGTTAACCGGCTTATTGGAGAACCTAAGATCGTTCCTCGCCTTCCAAATAACCCAGCAGCTAATAATAATCATACCTTGAAAAACCTTTTTAGCCGTGCCTTTTAAGCCCGCGAAGTTGTGAAGCTCAAGCAAGTCGCTAAACGAGAAAGCGTAAATGTTTGGAACTTTGCACCATTGACTAATGCCTTGCCACACCACCGAAGCCACCATACACGACGTGAACAAATGATCAACTGACTCATCCGCAGACTCACATATCTTACATATAGTATCCGCAACCTGAATGTGCCTCCTCGATAGCGAAACCGAAGTTGGAATCCCACCTAAGGCCGCACGCCACGCGAAAACGTTGCATTTGATGGGAATCCATTTGCACCATTCCAGCACGAAATTATTGCTAGCATCTATCCCAGACATTAGGAATCTCTTGGCCTCAGCCACCGAAAACTTTCCTTCTGCATTCCCGAGCCATAACCATCGATCCTTGCGACTGGACAATACTCCCGTCATGCCTTCGATCATACCCTTCAACATAGCCTCTTGACCCAACACCTCGCTCTCAATAAGCCTGGCTTTCCACTTCCACCTGACCGAAACCTGCCCTCCCAAATCGCTAATCCTCTCCTTAACTTTGCATTTCTTGTTTTTTTCCAACCTGAATAAATCCGGGGCTAGATCTTTAAGCGGGGTATCCGACAACCAAGGATCAATCCAGAAGGCGATATCCGACCCATCCCCGACAACCCCTTTGAGCATCCTTCGGAAAGGAACTCCTTCGACCACCGTGTTAGCCATAGATTTAACGATGGCTCTCCAAACACCACTGCTACTTTTACTAGCCGGAATGAAATCCCAATTCCTATTGCTAGTGTGAATAGCCTCGACAACCATTTTCCACAGACTATTGTTTTCATTCTTGTACCTCCATCCCCATTTAGCGAGAAGAGCCAAGTTGGACACTTGAAGTTTGCATAATCCCAGACCCCCTTTATCTTTAGGCAGCGCCACTTTGTCCCAAGCCACCCAATGCATTTTTCGAATCGAGCAAGAACCTCCCCATAGAAACTGCCTGATATAGGCTTCCAGGTCCTTGATCACTTTTAAAGGCGCTTTGTAAAGTGAGAAGTAGTAACTTGGAAGACCCTCCAACACCGATTTAATTAAAGTTAACCTACCCCCGATCGAAAGAGAAGAGGCCTTCCATTTAGAAAGACGTTTCTCGAACACCTCGTATACCACCCTCCAACTGTTAACACGATTCATGTTGGCGCCGACCAAAAGACCTAGATATCGAAACGGAAACGCGCCCACTAAACATCCAAAAGAATTTGCCGTTGCTTCGACCTCCACCTGATTGACTCCGATGCCAAAAATATTGGATTTCTCCAAATTAATCTTCAGACCTGAGCATAGATGAAAACACCTCAAAATCCTTATCACATTATGAATGTTCGTCCTCGACCACTCTCCCAAGATCACCGCATCATCCGCATAGAACATGTGAGATAAGACCACACCCCCATGAGGCAGCCTGATTCCTTCAACCTTTCCACTATTCCTAGCATTCTCAATCATACACGAAAGCCCTTCCATCACGAGAATAAATAAAAAAGGGGAGATCGGGTCCCCCTGCCTCAACCCTTTGCTGCAATCGAACTCGAAAGTGGGGGAACCATTAACCAACACCGATGACCTCGCTGAACTCATTAACCCCATAATCCACCTGCACCAAACCTCCGAGAATCCCATATTCCTCATAACCTCGATGACATATTTCCAATTGACATTGTCGTAAGCCTTTTCGAAGTCGATTTTGAACATAAACGCCTGTTTCTTCACCCTTTTGCACCAAGACACCACTTCGTTTACAATAAGAGGCCCGTCCAGGATAGATTTATCATTGACAAAAGCAGACTGGGACTCCGAAACCACCGACCCCACGACCCGTTTAAGCCTTTCAGCAAGCACCTTCGAAATGCTTTTGCTAATAACCCCGACCAAATTAATAGGCCGATAGTCATTTAAGCTCACCGGGTCGTTAACTTTCGGGATAAGAGTGATGTAAGATAAGCCACACCTTTTGCTTATCTCACCAGTAACAAAGAAGTGGTCGAAACAGGCTTTGAAATCATCCTCAAAAAGCGGCCAAAATTTTTTGATGAATTTAAAACTCAAGCCATCTGGGCCAGGAGCCCGGTCGTCCCCACAACTGAAAACCGCCCTCTTAATTTCTTCCAAAGTAAACGGCTGCGTCAATAAATCCCTGTCGCTGTCCTTAAGCCTCTTTAAATTTTCACACTCTAAGTTTGGCCGGCACTCATGCAATTCTGAGAACCTGTTCCTGAAGAAATTAAGAACTTCTCTCTTAATAATACCTGGTTTCTCGACCCAACTCCCGTTAATGTTAAGACCAGGGATAACGTTCGCCACAATTCTGCTATTTATCAAACCATGGAAGTATTTGGTGTTCTCATCCCCGTCAACCGCCCATTTAGACCTCGCCCGTTGCTTGAGATCCATACACCTTCTCATACCCACCGACTTAATTACCTTTTTGCATTCTCCCAAAGTCCAAACTTCTTCATCCTCCAACTCCCTCCCTTCCATGACCCTTTCCAACTCTTCCAACTCAGAAATAGCTCTCGTCTCTTCCTCTTCTTCCTTTTTGATCATCTCATCTCTCCACCGCCTCAGTCGACCACAAATAAACGCAAACTTATTGTTGAGGACCGAATCCGGCGGACCATTGCCAACGAAAGCATCAGCCGCTTCACTCACCACTTCCTCGAGACCAGGTTTGGAAAGCCAAGAGTTGAACACCCTGAACGGACGTGGACCAAAATTAGCCTGCTTCACGGTAAGGATGATCGGGGAGTGGTCTGAGTGCGGACCAGAAATGACCCTTAAGCAAGCGTCGGGCCATTTGTCGAGAAAACCAGGACACACCAACATCCTATCCAGTTTACTTAACTTCCTACCGTTGTCTCTGCTACACGTGAATTTCCTACCTTTCATCCCATATTCTCTTAGACCCGTGTTGAAAATGAAATCATTAAATTTCCTCGCTTGTCTCGCCTTAAAAACCGACTTCCTTCTTTCTTCAGGATATCTAACCACATTAAAATCCCCCACTATTAACCACATACCTTGATAAGAATTCACCAAACCTTCAATCTTAGACCATAGCACCTCTTTAGCCGAGGAGCTCTGAGGAGCGTACACATTCATCACATTGAGATTCTCCCCATTTCCTTTAAGTCTTCCTCTAACTAGCAAAAAGTTCGGATCTTTGTGACTCTCGACTGCCACGAAAACTAACGGATCCCACAAACTCACCACGCCCCCCGCAGCGCCCACCGAACCCACATAATCCATCTCAAATCTACCTCCTCCCCAAAATTGTTTCACATCAGCCTCACAAACCCTAGAATATTTCGACTCCTGAAGGGCCACAAAGTTAATGTGATTCTTCCTCCTGACTAATCCGACCCAAGGGCCTTTCACCAAACCCCCAATTCCTCTAACATTATAGGACTTCACATTCATGATAGAAACACATTATTACCTTCGGAGACCACAGTCTCCTTAACCATATCCAGGTGAGCGGCCAAATTCACGCCAATTAACTCTCCAATCTCCACTGTTTCCTCTATCTCCTTGTGGACCCTACATTCCTCTTGCACCTCCACCCTCACGATCGCCGGCTCTTGGAGAACCCTACGGTCCACTTGATCCTCCACCGTGACCGACGCCAACCGCTCACAGTTGTCGACCGAATCCTCATCAACACTGATGTTGAGATCAATGTCATCACCCATTAATCCTCCTTCATTGTTGTTATCCCCTTTTTCCTTCGAAGAGTTCTGGCTCGCAACTTCAGGTACTATACCAAGAAGCCTGTTTAAATCAAATGGATCCTCCAGGTCCTTTCTAGTTCTTTTCTTGGGCCTATTAATCTCCTCACTATTACTTCTATTGGGCTTATGTTTCAGAGGCCCAACAACTTTTTTCTTTTTGCCTCTTTTCCCCTCTGATGTAAATTTAAAAAAGTTACTCCCCTCCACTTCATTGGCTTTGGCCTGTGGTTCCATGCGTGCATGGGAACGTTTCATTTCTCCAAAATCAATATTCCCGCCTCCAACATTAAATGACTCCTCCTCCCGAAATTCTCCATCTTCCAAGATATCCTCCGTCCCTTCCTCTTCCCCTGTTCCGTCAACCTCCTTCCTCTCTGTTAAGTTATCCGACGGCCAATGCTCACCATACACCTTGACGTAATGAGAATCTTCTTTCTCCCTTCCTTTTACCACCCCAGTGCACTCCGGGTCCCAAACCCTAGGATCTTCAACAACCCATGCCTTGATAGCCTTGTCTCTCCACCTCAGGTTAATGCACTCCGATATAGGATTTCCATCTCCCACCACTACACCAACACCAATAGCCGAAATATTCCCATCTTCCAAACAAACTTGTGACGCGTGAACCACCTTGCCAAACTGACCGGCTATGCTATCGAACACCTCGTTCACCGCCAAATTAAGAGGCACGCCATAGATCTTAAGCCATGCCAATCGTTGAAACGGCAGCGATTGTCCCTCCCACTTTTCAAGCGCGACGAACCATTTAGACCATTCGTCCATTTTAAGAAAAAACTCATCCGCCCTATTACAGTTAACAAAGTTGAGCATGATCGATAACCCTCCAATGTAAGAGATCTCTACTCCCTCTAGCCCAGCATCCCCAAGCAACCTGCCCATATCCACGAGGGTTCTAACATCAACCACCGAACCGATTAGAGCTGTCCCATACAGCCCTGCAAAAGCTGAAATGTACATTGGCACCTCCAATATTTTAACGCCACAATCAACCTCCTGGCCAACATTGCTCTTCGCCTTCCCATCGAGGGCTTCTCTAAAAGACAGACCCACGCTTGGGTATGAGACCTTAGTGTTACCCGGTTGCTGCTTGCTCGACTCTCTCCTTCCCTTATCGTTATTCCTATTTAGACTCACCTCCGATTCCCACAACCCAGAATTTTCAGTTGCGAACCTCGCAATATTGACCTTCAATCTATACGAACCCATTTTTAAACCATTTAGTTTCTTTTCCAAATCTCTCGCATTCCTCACCCTTCTAAACGAGACAAAACCAAACCTATTCCCTTCTTTGTCCCTTTTCCTAGCGATGTAGATCCCCGCGATGTCCCCGAAATCACTAAGACAGCTCTTGACATCCCACGGAACACACCCAATAGGAATATTGGATATGTAGAACTTTGTGACATCAGGAACTTTCTCCCTGTTATCATTCCTCCTGTTGATTTTCCTTCTATGTGAAACCTCTTGCCAACCTTCATCCATGGTGTCCCACTTATATTGTCCCGCCTTTGGTGTCCCACCGCTCGGATGTACCACCTTTGACGTCCCAATTTTAGTGTCCCACCAATGGGAAGGTAAAAGAATCGAGAGTTGATCGGAAAGGGTGATGGCGTTTGCACCCGCCAGGACTAATAAATATAAGTTTGAAAAACAATAGGTAAAATATCATTTTGACCTAAATTTCGTCATTACTGCAATATTGAGGTTTTAAAAGTCAGCGTTGACTATTCTAGGGTTTGTGAGGCTGATGTGAAACAATTTTGGGGAGGAGGTAGATTTGAGATGGATTATGTGGGTTCGGAGAACTTGACATACTTAGTTTTACCTTTTTTGATTAAAAAAAAGTCAAAAATATTTATATACGACCATTACAACGATGCCACGTTATAAAGCAACAAAGACTTATAATTATCTTAAACTAGTCGGGCTCCGGACCGCCGCGTTGCGGCGGAACATTATAGTTAGCGTTTTTAGTATACTTTATATGAATATGATAGATGGAGAAGCAAATAAAAAAACCGAGTTATTTAAGATTAGGATAGGATTCATTTTTAAACCGTAGAAGGTGTATATGTTTCTTATAGTGGTTTTTAACATAATCCGTTTGGTGTATTTGTTAAAATGCAACAATAAACAAAGCAAAGAAACATGCAAAGTAAGAAGGTAAACGTAAACGGCAAAATCAAAAGCAAGAAACAAAGATAACATCATAAGTAACTAATGCATTACCTCTTTTTGGAGCAAATGTAGTAATGATGAATTTTGGAGTTTCTTTATGGCTTTTTTTCTTTTCTTTTTGGATCTGTTTTTTTTACTTTTTATCATGACAATGTATATCAATATAGTGTTGAGAAGCTTCTACCTTGGAAAATAGCAAACATCGTACATAAGGTTGGTATATGACAAAAGATCATGACCACAAATACCTCTGCAAACCATAGGATCTTTGACACCTATACTACAACAACTTTTTTGATCAAGCCTCAATAGTACAACGTTTAGGAAGTATTTTTACGTATTTAAGGTTTTTTTTTTTTTTTTTTTTTTTTTTNTTTTTTTTTTACAACGGGCCACAGGCCGGTTAAAATGGCATTGGACCGTTGCGCATGTAGTAGGGCCAAAAAAAATGATGGAGCCCAACATATGTACTTTTACATACACGGCGTCGTTTTGATCTTGATTTAATATATATAGTAATGTTAGATATATGAGTGATAACCACCAACACATGAAAAAAGAATACAAGTAGGTATAAGTCACATGCAAGTATGCAACGAATGATATAATGAGTCAATGACATCTAACATATTTACACAGTTTACATATGAAACACATTTTGCAATATCGTTTTACACAAAGGCGGAGATATACCTTTTTTTTCTATTATTTTTTTTATTTTTTATTTTTTAGTTTGTGAAAGGATAAATTTTATACACTTCACAAAAAAGTACAAAGATCCGGTTAATGTACATGGATAGATATACCATCTTGTTTTTCCAAAAAAATGTACATGGACAGATATACCATCTTTTTAGAATTTTACATTTACTTGTTTTTCATTTTCAAGCTTTGCCATTGGTTTACACACTCCAAAGAAGCAACGTGATATGATGGAGTCGAACCAACGGATTAACATTTACATATACTAAGTGACAGCCTGCCCTAAAAAGATATTACATCCGAGTCCTTTATAAGCTTCAAGTAATGGACTACTAGTATATACCTTCACTATAGTTTTTAGTTGAAACCTAAAACATACCCAATCAATCTATTGCTTTATGCTTTGAGGCGTTACATATACGATTAAAGACTCTTATATACTGACATAAAAAAATGGTTCTTATACGCTACTTTTGTGCATATATCCTACGTACTACTAGTTAATAAAGAATAGCTAGAGATAAGGAGAAAGTAGGCTTACCCCTGGTATATCACCTTAAGTCAAAAGGCTTAAAGTATGAAAATGATAAAAATTTACACCAACGTAATTTGCTACTCTGAGATGTACAAACTTTCCATCTTATCTAAAAAAAAATAGTGTGAATTAACAGAAACACCCAACTTCGGGTGCCTTTTGAACACAGCGTATATAACAAGTATCTTATGCAATGGGGAGTGATACTCACACCAGATAAATTAATGCACACATCACAATTATTCATATATCATGTTGTAACATATTCATTAGTGATGTGATATTGTGGTGTGTGAATCAATTTATTTGATATAAGTGACACAAGAAAGCTAAATGAATTCAAGTAAATGTATAAAAACTAATATTTAATAGTAGTAGAAAGACATGAATCAATAGTAATCAAACTTTACCCATTGAGCACTAATATAAAATTAGACGATTACCCGTACATAACAGCGACGGTGTATGGTAACGTTAAATTGTGTGTATAGTCCGTAATATTTTGTGTATATATAATATGAAGTAAGTGAGAGTAAAGAGCTAATGGTTTAAAATTTAGTTAAGTATTTATATATTTAATAAATTACATTAACTTTTATAAGTAAAAGTGCTTTAATATAACAAAATAACTCACTTTTTAAGTTTAAGTAAATATATTTTCTTTTTATAAAAATATATTTCTCTTTACACATAAAATATAGATAAGATAAAACTACTCTAAATCATTACGTAGTATAAACAAGCATTAACTATGATGACATGTCTATTAACCAACCATATCATATTGGATCAAACAAACACATCAAGCATTCAAGCTCATTAATGATCAAACCCAACAAACCCTAACACTAGGTCACTATCAATATATGCACATAGTAGATGTTGACTTGCACATGAGTTTTCCTAACTTGGAAAGATTTTTTATTTCTTTCTGAATCCTTTGCTGATTTTGACTCGTAACAAGTTTGATCTTTTGACCGCAGCTTTTGTTAGTTTGACCCTTAAACGCGTTTCACTTATTTAAAAATGCAGTTCACAAGTAAATTAACAAAACTAATGGTCAAAGGACCAAACCCGTAACGAGTCAAAACAACAATAACAAAATTAATGATCCACATTACACGTCTTCAACACCTTTGAAACGCTAGTCCTAACACCCGAATCGACAATACTACCTTTACGTCCTTGAATCAATGCAAGACCTGAAAACCGAAACCCTTTGTGGGTTTTCGGGTATGACGGATTTAGTCCCTGTATTTTTTTTCCCAGATCATCTCCCTGCAATTTTGACCCTGTAACAAGTTTAGTCTTTTGACCATAACTTTTGTTAGTTTGATCACGAGTAAATTAACAAAACTAATGGTCAAAGGACCAAACCCGTAACGAGTCAAAATGACGACAACAAAATTGATGAAGGTAAAGTAGGGTGGGGGTAAAATGGTAAATAAAAGGAAGGAATATATCGAAGAGTGTAGCGAACAAACTGTCGTCTTCCCTTTATTTTTTCATTTCACATTCCAAAAATAAAAACAAAAAAACCATCATTCATACATACCTCGCTGCTAACACACGCATATCTTATCCTACGCCCACTTCACTAACATACGCACCACCTCAACTTCATCAATGGCTTCTCACCGTATTATTATTATTATTTTTATGCTATTCTTACTACTTGCTAAAATGCGCTTCTCACCTGCATTTGCTGCTGCTGCTTCAGGTTGATTCATTTTTTTTTTTTTTTTTTTTTTTTTTTTTTTTTTTTTTTTTTTTTTTTTTTTTTTTTTTTTTTTTTGTTTATTAATGCTATTGCTATTGATTGATTATGTGTAGTAGTTTAGGTGAATGCGTAGGTTAGTGATTATTATATATGCGCATGTTAGTAACCCCTAAGCAGTTACAGTAGAAGAAAAATAAAAGGAAAAATATAGTGGCGTAAACTCGGTATATCAGTTAATTTGTACAAGTTATAATGCGGCCGGCTTTAGAAGCCGGTTGTAATGTTAAACTTAGGGCTAATGTTTGCGAATAGTAATGTAGCGTTTGGGGCAACTAGCAACTAGCGTTTAGCGTTTTGCACTGAAAGCTTGTTTGGAAACAAGCAACTAGCGTTCCTACTTTTTCTAAATGCTCCAAATCAAAACGCTA
This sequence comes from Artemisia annua, assembly GCA_014162995.1. Lineage (NCBI taxonomy): Eukaryota > Viridiplantae > Streptophyta > Magnoliopsida > Asterales > Asteraceae > Artemisia > Artemisia annua. The sequence continues at coordinate 25,773 of LBNU01001279.1, forward strand.
CTTCTAGTATCATTTACGAGCAACTAGCGTTTCCACTTACTATATGTTTGCGAATAGTAATGACTAAAAATGACCCGGTGCATTTACAATTAGTAACTAAACATGACTATAAACACGTTTTCTATGGACCAGAAAAATTATGACTGTGCTTCGGATGAAAAAATAAAAATTCAGTTATTTTTACTGAATAAGTTATAAATCCGGATTTACCGATTGTTATGTTTGTGAATAGTAATGTAGTTAGGTTGTTGGTGTGATTATGTTAAATAAGGTCCGCAACTAGTAATTGTAGTGTTTTTTTTATCCAAGTTGGCGGTGGTTCTAGTTCTATTCCTAGCATTTATGTATATGTGTTTGTGGTTGGTGGTTTGTAGTAATTTGTAGTAGGGGTTACATCAGTTATCTCCTTTTCGGTACTATGAAGATTTTCAAATTTGAGCATTTATTGCATGTAAATTTGGTCAAAGGGTGTTTGAAATTTTTGGAATAACACTCGTAAGTACGAAGCTCACTGTGGTAACTATTGGTACTAGTGTCGTTAGGTGACAATTAGTTTGGCCATTTTAGAAATGATCATTTGTAACCAGAGCATGTTGTCCCAAAACAACATTATACTTTGCTTGTAGCTTTTTAACGCTCATGCAATAGAACCATTTCAACCTTGAACTGACATGTCACTTTTGTAACAAGTACGATTCCAAGGTGATGGGTTCGTGGAGGCAACCGAATCATACATGTGATAAACTGATAATGAAATAGAAGTTTTATTTAAGAGGATTTAATGTTGCTTTTGGTTTTGTATGTAGTGTCACAATCTTTTTCGGGTTAAATTTATTTGGTTTAGTTATCTGATGGTAGCGTAACCTGCTTGATTTTTGGAAATTTGGGTAACTTGACTGTAGTTGTGGAACAAAATGGGATTATAACACCGGGCTGACAACAGCATAGTTTCTGATTCTGAAAGTTAAAATTGAATCATGCCAATTTTCGATCCAAATGATGACATGTCTAAGGGTAAGAAAGAAAAATGCATCTCTAGTTTTGAACCATAGTTGATAACCATATAGATATGTATGATAAGTGCTAAATCTACGATTCATTTGATATGTATCTTTCTGTGGCGTTTGTTTTCGAGTTTTCTGAAGAATTTAAAACTATGTCTGGTAACTAATTTGCTCCCCTCTTCCTCCATTGAAGCAGGTTGCCCGTTAGATATAACTGGCTCGAACATTACACGTGCTGCAGTCATTTGTTCTGATACAGAAGCTAGAGCAAGTTGCTGTCGTTACATCAACGCCCTTGTTGCAGTTTCTATTGCACGTTATGCAAATACAACTAACAACCTAGGAGTATCTCCAGAATTATCGGACGTTTGCCTCCAAACTATATCTGAGACTTTAGTACTACGTGGAATGACAAGAAATGCTACAGCGTTCTGTGGATTTGGGACGAAAATTACTGTAAATTATGAGTGCCTTGGAAAAACAACAGTCGACCAGATGCAGCAATCTCCAAAGTTTTCTAATGTCAGTCTAAATTGCAGAGCGCCATTAGGTGAAGGTCGTTGTAAAAAGTGTTTAAATGCTGGAATTTTGCATCTTAGGAATCTAGTGGGAGCTGGGGATAATACAACATTGAGCACTTGCAGGGATGCAACATTTGTTGCTGTTGCTAGCCGAGTTGATAATGTATCGGCTATTCAGATTGCTGACTGTTTTTTTGGAGTTCATGGGCTGAGTAACACAGGTAAGACTTTAGTTGTAGAAGAATTGAGTAATTAGAAGTGAAAAGTTCATCCGTATGCGTTAGGACTTTACCATGGTTACACTTTCAGCCTACCCAAATTAAGTTGGGCTAAAACAAAATTGAATTATAACTGATGTTTAATGGTGTTACCTTGCTACTTTTGTCGGGTGAATAATTGTAATGTTGTTGATTGTATATATATGTAACTGCAGGATCCTTCCCCCCTGCATTTTCACCGGAGTCATCTCCAAGCCCGTCTGCTGCTGATGGACCAAATCAACTCTCATTGACTGTACCTGATACGAGACACCATTCCTACCATCTCTCATTGGTTCCTGGTCTTGGTATCGCAGTTACAGCAGTAGCTGCTATGTTGGTGGTACTAATGGTTTTCCTTATTCGTAGAAAAAATAGAGAATTGGACGGGCATGATATGAAGTCTGATAAAACCTCAATGAAAGCAATTTCTCAACCAGCAAAAAAGTTCCAGGAAGGTAGTTACTTGTCTAATCCGACTGTATACACTTGCTCTCTCATCATTTTGTTAGCATTAACAAAAAGGATTTGGATGTTTATGCAGGTCCATCATGTATGTTTAAAAAGTTCAGTTTTAAAGAGACGAAAAAAGCTACCAACAATTTTGGAACCGTTATTGGAGAAGGAGGATTCGGGACTGTATTCAAAGCTCAATTTAGTGACGGATCGACATTAGCAGTGAAGCGTATGAATAAAGTTTCAGACCAGGCTGTGGAAGAATTCTGCAGAGAAATAGAACTTCTAGCTAGACTTCATCATCGTCATCTTGTTGCTTTAAAAGGCTTTTGCATTGAAAAACATGAAAGGTCAGTACATGCCTGCAGTTTCTTCTACTTATTACCATAGGCAACGCAAATGAACGTTTTCAGTGTTTGATTGTGCCAGGTTTCTCATGTATGAATATATGGCAAATGGGAGCTTAAAGGATCATATTCACAGTATGTATTTCTCTTCCGTTTAGTTCTTAATTGTTTCCTACTTTCTAAAATGTTTATGCTTCTGCGCAGCTCCAGGTGTACCTCCACTGAGTTGGCAGACAAGAATTCAAATTGCAATTGACGTGGCAAATGCTTTGGTAAGAATAATTACAGCAAACTCAAATTTGTAAATGAATTCCTTTTTTCATAAAACATATCGTTTGTCATCCTTAAATCATTTTGCATTCAGGAATACCTTCACTTCTATTGTGATCCTCCTTTGTGCCATAGAGACATCAAGTCCAGCAACATATTACTTGATGAGAATTTCATCGGAAAGGTACTATAATGTCGTAAATTATCTTTATTATCGGACTCAACTTTGTCTTCCTTTAAATATTTATTCAAGTTTTCTGTGTTAACCTGTGATCTAGGTTGCAGATTTTGGTCTTGCGTATGCTTCTAAAGATGGATCCATCTGTTTTGAACCAGTGAACACAGAGATCCGAGGAACTCCTGGTTAGAAGAATTTTAACTTTTTATAACCACAATCTTAAAGTGGCTAGATGGGAGGGTGGGCGATCGGGTAAATGGTCAAAACGGTTATGAGTTGAAAACAGGATGGGTCGAGTTGGGTTTAACCCCAACACCAGTTTGTCCATTTCTTCAATGAAATCTATGAATAAGGGATTTAGGCGGTTGTATACATTAGACTTCGGCAGACTTTCAACCCATTTGACCATTCCCTTTTAACTATTTTCACGCACGAAATTGTCCCATTTAAAGATTCTAAAAATCTTAACGAAACTCAGGTTACATGGATCCCGAATACGTTGTTACTCAAGAGCTGACAGAAAAGAGTGACATCTACAGTTACGGTGTTGTACTTTTAGAGTTAATAACCTCTAGAAGAGCTGTACACGACAACAGGAATTTATTAGAAGCATGCCAGTCCCTACTGACATCAGCATCAAGACACCGAGAGCTTGTAGACCCCGCCATTGGGGACTCCTTTGACTTGGAACAACTTCAAACAGTCATCACAGTCATTAAATGGTGTACCCAGAGAGAAGGGCGGGCCCGGCCATCAATTAAGCAGGTACTCAGGCTTTTATACGAGTGTGCGGACCCTATGTACGATGGTTTTATTGAAGCAGTGGAAGATGAAAGAGGCAGGACTAGTAAGGGTAGGATGCATAGAAGAGACTCAAACTTTCAAAGTTGGGATGGTCGAGGTCTAGCCTCTTCGTCTAGTACATCACGGTCATATTGTAGTAGAAGCTTTCTACTTGAAACTGGATCACCTCAATCTCCTTAAAATATACCCTCCATTTAAGTTTGGGAACACAAGGAGCGGCAATACAAAAATCAAAGGTGCTTTGGTAGTTGTACAGTACAAACACCTTCAGTTAGCAGTGAATCGGTTTGTAAGCATGTCTTTAAACGTGCAGCGTTTTACACAAATTATTCATTATAGAGTGAGATTTTGTTGTGTTTTTTGGTATCCAAGGAAAGAAGTCGGTCTTTTGACAATAGCTGATTACTTGAGATAAGACTTTATTTCTTTCCTTCCAGTTTTGCGTATGAATATTGTGATTCGGACCCAGAGTCCTACTTCAGATTATTGTTTTCACACAGAACGTGTCTCCTTTACGCTACATTATATATACTTTATCTGCATTTATCTACAGTGTATGAGGTTCCTAGTCATTTGACTCATTTTGGTCTGGAAGCAATGATGAGGACCAACGATGTTAAAACTTGTTCCTCTTGAAGCAACTAAAACACAAATTAAAGCAGTTTGCAGAATATCTTGGATGTGAAATGATTTGGGCCTAAAAATATATATAATGAAACTTGTCAACAGATCCTAACTTGCATACTGAGATAACTTTGACAAACGATCATCTAATAATGTATAACCATTAATCATGTCAACATAATACAAAACCGTATTAACGATATAGAAGCTTGTGAACAACATCTATCAAAACAAGCCGTTTTGAGAAGCCCTCCTCTAGGAATAGAGGCAGACAGTCAGACACCAAAGTCAGAATATCAAAAATAGTTCTTAGATGCTGTAGCATTCGCATGACGACACCACCACCCAAACAACCCAATGCCAGAAGTTGGTATAAAGTGTAAACACCACCCGCACATTTAACACCAATAAACCACACAGCCTGAAAAAACTCCAAGCAAGCAGAAAACTGAGCAGATTCATGTATCGGATGATCACAGGAAGAAAAAGAACACGTGCCAGTAAGAAACATGACACAACCCACTTGGATCTCCAAAGAGCAATCTTCACAGCCATGGCCTCACACATTCGAGGGCTACGTGACAGTAAAACTGAACCGCATCATATTTTTCTTCTTCAAAGCTATGAGCCAGTTGAAGTCTGTAAACCATTTAGACCACCATCGTAGAGCCACTGTCACAGAAACCGATAAGAAATGGGTTAAACTGTGGCATTAATCGGTTCAGTGTTTATCACAATAAAAGCAAATTTTGTTGGTGCAAATGACAGATTAATTTCAAACACCAGCACAACTTTTTTAACAACCGGCAGCCACTACAAACTTCATTCTGCTTACTGGCTCTTCAACCNGCGCCATTAGGTGAAGGTCGTTGTAAAAAGTGTTTAAATGCTGGAATTTTGCATCTTAGGAATCTAGTGGGAGCTGGGGATAATACAACATTGAGCACTTGCAGGGATGCAACATTTGTTGCTGTTGCTAGCCGAGTTGATAATGTATCGGCTATTCAGATTGCTGACTGTTTTTTTGGAGTTCATGGGCTGAGTAACACAGGTAAGACTTTAGTTGTAGAAGAATTGAGTAATTAGAAGTGAAAAGTTCATCCGTATGCGTTAGGACTTTACCATGGTTACACTTTCAGCCTACCCAAATTAAGTTGGGCTAAAACAAAATTGAATTATAACTGATGTTTAATGGTGTTACCTTGCTACTTTTGTCGGGTGAATAATTGTAATGTTGTTGATTGTATTTATATGTAACTGCAGGATCCTTCCCCCCTGCATTTTCACCGGAGTCATCTCCAAGCCCGTCTGCTGCTGATGGACCAAATCAACTCTCATTGACTGTACCTGATACGAGACACCATTCCTACCATCTCTCATTGGTTCCTGGTCTTGGTATCGCAGTTACAGCAGTAGCTGCTATGTTGGTGGTACTAATGGTTTTCCTTATTCGTAGAAAAAATAGAGAATTGGACGGGCATGATATGAAGTCTGATAAAACCTCAATGAAAGCAATTTCTCAACCAGCAAAAAAGTTCCAGGAAGGTAGTTACTTGTCTAATCCGACTGTATACACTTGCTCTCTCATCATTTTGTTAGCATTAACAANGTCTTGGTATCGCAGTTACAGCAGTAGCTGCTATGTTGGTGGTACTAATGGTTTTCCTTATTCGTAGAAAAAATAGAGAATTGGACGGGCATGATATGAAGTCTGATAAAACCTCAATGAAAGCAATTTCTCAGCCAGCAAAAAAGTTCCAGGAAGGTAGTTACTTGTCTAATCCGACTGTATACACTTGCTCTCTCATCATTTTGTTAGCATTAACAAAAAAGGATTTGGATGTTTATGCAGGTCCATCATGTATGTTTAAAAAGTTCAGTTTTAAAGAGACGAAAAAAGCTACCAACAATTTTGGAACCGTTATTGGAGAAGGAGGATTCGGGACTGTATTCAAAGCTCAATTTAGTGACGGATCGACATTAGCAGTGAAGCGTATGAATAAAGTTTCAGACCAGGCTGTGGAAGAATTCTGCAGAGAAATAGAACTTCTAGCTAGACTTCATCATCGTCATCTTGTTGCTTTAAAAGGCTTTTGCATTGAAAAACATGAAAGGTCAGTACATGCCTGCAGTTTCTTCTACTTATTACCATAGGCAACGCAAATGAACGTTTTCAGTGTTTGATTGTGCCAGGTTTCTCATGTATGAATATATGGCAAATGGGAGCTTAAAGGATCATATTCACAGTATGTATTTCTCTTCCGTTTAGTTCTTAATTGTTTCCTACTTTCTAAAATGTTTATGCTTCTGCGCAGCTCCAGGTGTACCTCCACTGAGTTGGCAGACAAGAATTCAAATTGCAATTGACGTGGCAAATGCTTTGGTAAGAATAATTACAGCAAACTCAAATTTGTAAATGAATTCCTTTTTTCATAAAACATATCGTTTGTCATCCTTAAATCATTTTGCATTCAGGAATACCTTCACTTCTATTGTGATCCTCCTTTGTGCCATAGAGACATCAAGTCCAGCAACATATTACTTGATGAGAATTTCATCGGAAAGGTACTATAATGTCGTAAATTATCTTTATTATCGGACTCAACTTTGTCTTCCTTTAAATATTTATTCAAGTTTTCTGTGTTAACCTGTGATCTAGGTTGCAGATTTTGGTCTTGCGTATGCTTCTAAAGATGGATCCATCTGTTTTGAACCAGTGAACACAGAGATCCGAGGAACTCCTGGTTAGAAGAATTTTAACTTTTTATAACCACAATCTTAAAGTGGCTAGATGGGAGGGTGGGCGATCGGGTAAATGGTCAAAACGGTTATGAGTCGAAAACAGGATGGGTCGAGTTGGGTTTAACCCCAACACCAGTTTGTCCATTTCTTCAATGAAATCTATGAATAAGGGATTTAGGCGGTTGTATACATTAGACTTCGGCAGACTTTCAACCCATTTGACCATTCCCTTTTAACTATTTTCACGCACGAAATTGTCCCATTTAAAGATTCTAAAAATCTTAACGAAACTCAGGTTACATGGATCCCGAATACGTTGTTACTCAAGAGCTGACAGAAAAGAGTGACATCTACAGTTACGGTGTTGTACTTTTAGAGTTAATAACCTCTAGAAGAGCTGTACACGACAACAGGAATTTATTAGAAGCATGCCAGTCCCTACTGACATCAGCATCAAGACACCGAGAGCTTGTAGACCCCGCCATTGGGGACTCCTTTGACTTGGAACAACTTCAAACAGTCGTCACAGTCATTAAATGGTGTACCCAGAGAGAAGGGCGGGCCCGGCCATCAATTAAGCAGGTACTCAGGCTTTTATACGAGTGTGCGGACCCTATGTACGATGGTTTTATTGAAGCAGTGGAAGATGAAAGAGGCAGGACTAGTAAGGGTAGGATGCATAGAAGAGACTCAAACTTTCAAAGTTGGGATGGTCGAGGTCTAGCCTCTTCGTCTAGTACATCACGGTCATATTGTAGTAGAAGCTTTCTACTTGAAACTGGATCACCTCAATCTCCTTAAAATATACCCTCCATTTAAGTTTGGGAACACAAGGAGCGGCAATACAAAAATCAAAGGTGCTTTGGTAGTTGTACAGTACAAACGCCTTCAGTTAGCAGTGAATCGGTTTGTAAGCATGTCTTTAAACGTGCAGCGTTTTACACAAATTATTCATTATAGAGTGAGATTTTGTTGTGTTTTTTGGCATCCAAGGAAAGAAGTCTGTCTTTTGACAATAGCTGATTACTTGAGATAAGACTTTATTTCTTTCCTTCCAGTTTTGCGTATGAATATTGTGATTCGGACCCAGAGTCCTACTTCAGATTATTGTTTTCACACATAACGTGTCTCCTTTACGCTACATTATATATACTTTATCTGCATTTATCTATAGTGTATGAGGTTCCTAGTCATTTGACTCGTTTTGGTATGGAAGCATTGACGACGACCAACGATGTTAAAACTTGTTCCTCGTGAAGCAACTAAAACACAAATTAAAGCGGTTTGGAAGAATATCTTGGATGTGAAATGATTTGGGCCTAAAAATATATATAATGAAACTTGTCAACAGATCCTAACTTGCATACTGAGATAATTTTGACAAACGATCATATTTAAAACTGTATAATCATTAATCATGTCAACATAATACAAAACCGTATTAACGATATAAAAGCTTGTGAACAAAATCTATCAAAACAAGCCGTTTTGAGAAGCCCTCCTCTAGGAAATAGCGACAGACACCAAAGTCAGAATATCAAAAATAGTTCTTAGATGCAGTAGCATTCGCATCCCGACACCACCACCCAAACAACCCAATGCCAGAAGTTGGTATAAAGTATAAACAACGCCAGCAGATTAACACCAATAAACCACACAAAGCCCGAAAAAACTCCAAGCAAGCAGAAAATTGAGCAGATTCATGTATTGGATGATCACAGGAAGAAAAAGAACACGTGCCAGTAAGAAACATGACACAATCCACTTGGATCTCCAAAGAGCAATCTTCACAGTNGAGAAGGGCGGGCCCGGCCATCAATTAAGCAGGTACTAAGGCTTTTATATGAGTGTGCGGACCCTATGTACGATGGTTTTATTGAAGCAGTGGAAGATGAAAGAGGCAGGAATAGTAAGGGTAGGATGCATAGAAGAGACTCAAACTTTCAAAGTTGGGATGGTCGAGGTCTAGCCTCTTCGTCTAGTACATCACGGTCATATTGTAGTAGAAGCTTTCTACTTGAAACTGGATCACCTCAATCTCCTTAAAATATACCCTCCATTTAAGTTTGGGAACACAAGGAGCGGCAATACAAAAATCAAAGGTGCTTTGGTAGTTGTACAGTACAAACGCCTTCAGTTAGCAGTGAATCGGTTTGTAAGCATGTCTTTAAACGTGCAGCGTTTTACACAAATTATTCATTATAGAGTGAGATTTTGTTGTGTTTTTTGGCATCCAAGGAAAGAAGTCTGTCTTTTGACAATAGCTGATTACTTGAGATAAGACTTTATTTCTTTCCTTCCAGTTTTGCGTATGAATATTGTGATTCGGACCCAGAGTCCTACTTCAGATTATTGTTTTCACACATAACGTGTCTCCTTTACGCTACATTATATATACTTTATCTGCATTTATCTATAGTGTATGAGGTTCCTAGTCATTTGACTCGTTTTGGTATGGAAGCATTGACGACGACCAACGATGTTAAAACTTGTTCCTCGTGAAGCAACTAAAACACAAATTAAAGCGGTTTGGAAGAATATCTTGGATGTGAAATGATTTGGGCCTAAAAATATATATAATGAAACTTGTCAACAGATCCTAACTTGCATACTGAGATAATTTTGACAAACGATCATATTTAAAACTGTATAATCATTAATCATGTCAACATAATACAAAACCGTATTAACGATATAAAAGCTTGTGAACAAAATCTATCAAAACAAGCCGTTTTGAGAAGCCCTCCTCTAGGAAATAGCGACAGACACCAAAGTCAGAATATCAAAAATAGTTCTTAGATGCAGTAGCATTCGCATCCCGACACCACCACCCAAACAACCCAATGCCAGAAGTTGGTATAAAGTATAAACAACGCCAGCAGATTAACACCAATAAACCACACAAAGCCCGAAAAAACTCCAAGCAAGCAGAAAATTGAGCAGATTCATGTATTGGATGATCACAGGAAGAAAAAGAACACGTGCCAGTAAGAAACATGACACAATCCACTTGGATCTCCAAAGAGCAATCTTCACAGTCATGGCCTCACACCTTCGAGGGCTACATGACAGTAAAACTGAACCGCATCACATTTTTCTTCTTCAAAGCCATGAGCCAGTCGAGTCGACGTCTGTAAACCATTTAGACCACCATCGCAGAGCCATTGACAGAAACCGATAAGAAATGGGTTAAACTGTGGCATTAATCGGGTTCCGTGCTTATCACAATAAAAGCAAATTTTGTTGGTGCAAATGACAGATTAATTTCAAACACCAGCACAACTTTTTTAACAACAGGCAGCCACTACAAACTTCATTCTGCTTACTGGCTCTTCAACCAACACCACAACATCACCCATCTTTTCAAATAACTCCTCAAGATCACTCACACCAAACCTTCGATAATCCAGTGGTCTTTTATATCGTTGCTGATATATTGCTTCAAAACAACCCAACAATATCCTACAAGAACAGCTCACGAGTATTTCCTGAAGCTCAAACTTAAACTCATCTAACCTTTCGTCAACTAACAAATCCTGCTCTTCCAGAACTACCCTTTCATCATCGGAAAATTCATCTGAAGAACCAATACCTGCACCTGCATCTGTGTTTTCTTCTCGGATATTCTTTCCTTTTACATCGGTCTTTCCCATATCTAAAGGAGACGAGATGGGCCCTGCTAAACATTTCTTAAGATACACAAATCTCCTCTGGCCTTTCCCTTCAATAGCAATTTTATCACCCATCGTCTTTAACAAATCCACGAGTTTTAGAGTACCGTATTCTGAAACGTAAAGTGGTCTCCCAAAACTTTTCTGGTATTCGGCAGGAAGACGTGCAAGAGACAAACAACCGCCACATGAGTCCAGCAGCTTCACTAGTTGACCCTTTAGCCCGGTCAGATCACCTGGCTGGACCCACATTAGATCATTCTGTTCATACGAACTAACTTGTCGTACCGACATTTCATTTAAACCGTTTGGATAACTAAAAGACCTCGAAGTTGTGGGCAAACAAGGGATAGAATTATATTCCGATAACGACTGTGATACCATTGAAAAACCTTTTGAATTATAATAGCTTTGTGAAATCCCTCTATACACAATTGCTTCTTCTTCATTTTGATAATTTGAGTTGTCGGTCATTTGATATACAGGGTTGGGCCCCACCATAGGTCTCGAGGAGGGCACAAACCCTTCTCCACGAACCACACTAGGCCAGTCCCAAACGAAACTACCGGCATTTCTCAAAGCATATGAGACACCNACAACTTTTTTAACAACCGGCAGCCACTACAAACTTCATTCTGCTTACTGGCTCTTCAACCAACACCACAACATCACCCATCTTTTCAAATAACTCCTCAAGATCACTCACACCAAACCTTCGATAATCCAGTGGTCTTTTATATCGTTGCTGATATATTGCTTCAAAACAACCCAACAATATCCTACAAGAACAGCTCACGAGTATTTCCTGAAGCTCAAACTTAAACTCATCTAACCTTTCGTCAACTAACAAATCCTGCTCTTCCAGAACTACCCTTTCATCATCGGAAAATTCATCTGAAGAACCAATACCTGCACCTGCATCTGTGTTTTCTTCTCGGATATTCTTTCCTTTTACATCGGTCTTTCCCATATCTAAAGGAGACGAGATGGGCCCTGCTAAACATTTCTTAAGATACACAAATCTCCTCTGGCCTTTCCCTTCAATAGCAATTTTATCACCCATCGTCTTTAACAAATCCACGAGTTTTAGAGTACCGTATTCTGAAACGTAAAGTGGTCTCCCAAAACTTTTCTGGTATTCGGCAGGAAGACGTGCAAGAGACAAACAACCGCCACATGAGTCCAGCAGCTTCACTAGTTGACCCTTTAGCCCGGTCAGATCACCTGGCTGGACCCACATTAGATCATTCTGTTCATACGAACTAACTTGTCGTACCGACATTTCATTTAAACCGTTTGGATAACTAAAAGACCTCGAAGTTGTGGGCAAACAAGGGATAGAATTATATTCCGATAACGACTGTGATACCATTGAAAAACCTTTTGAATTATAATAGCTTTGTGAAATCCCTCGATACACAATTGCTTCTTCTTCATTTTGATAATTTGAGTTGCCGGTCATTTGATAAACAGGGTTGGGCCCCACCATAGGTCTCGAGGAGGGCACAAACCCTTCTCCACGAACCACACTAGGCCAGTCCCAAACGAAACTACCGGCATTTCTCAAAGCATATGAGACACCCACTCCAGACGGGATAGCAATAATCACGGTATAACCACGTTGACCAAGTACATGAAGAGCATGAGAAAAGTCAACATCACCGGAGATCAGCATGATGCAAGCCGGCGGAGGGTTATCGAGAGCAAAAAGAAACATGTCGACTAATATAGCCTTATCAGCAGCATCTTTTCTGCCATTTGGTACGTCTACGAGTTTGACACCAGTCCTTTGGCATCCCTCTCTTAAACGCCGAGAGAATCCATTAAAATCCCCGTAAGCTGAGAACACAGTTACAGTTCCATTGATTATAGGGTGGACCCGCAAAGCCATTCTGATATTACCAGCCGCATCTTCGGGGCACATGTCACTAGGAACAGGACAATTTTCCATGTCCCAGAGGATGGCTATAGGACCATCTGATATGTTTCGATTTTGTTGAGGCGAGTTTGTGTTTTGTAATGACATATGTGTTTGTTGTTCCATTGATCCTGAAGATAGTATCAACGGTGATGCATTTGTATTAGCCATCAGTAGACAATAAAAGCTTGAAAGTACCTGTTGACAGCCAAGAAAAAAAATATAACTATCAGCATCTTTGTTCATCAGATTCAGCTTATATCAAACCTGGAATGCCTTAAGTTTGATAAATTTACAAGGTCACGGCAAGAATGTGACCACTATTCGAAAATCACAAAACGACAAACTAGTTGAAGACTCCTTAAATAAGGACTTAACAGAGATATAAGCCTATATGATTATACAGATCAGGAGATTAGTCATTTTCGTCTAAGTGAGTACTAACGAGTAGCCATTGTTGCCTAAGTGAGTGAACCGATAATTTCACTTATACCATATGTTTCTTTTCTGAATGTTGGGTGCAATTATTAAAACTAAAGCCATTTTAGAACTTAACCGAGTGAAACACCAAATTATGCTAAATTACCAAATATTACTCATCAGCGAGGATAAACAGCTAACTTTTTTGCATTTGTATTTGGCTTAAGAATCGCTAAATAGTAGAAGGTTTTTGTCTAAAAACTAGAAAGGGTCTTAGTTGATGATTACGATTCTGAGTTCTGACAAAGATCTTAGTAACAAGTGACATTTTGAACTTACTGAGCTCGCAAGCCAGCTCAATAGATTACAACTTAACAAAGGCAAAGCCAATTTAGAAGCTTAAGAAACAACAAGAAGGGCATTGAAGTGATTCTAACAGATCTACAGAGCAATCCAATCAAAAATTATTTGACCGACAAGCTAAAATTGATCCCTCTTAAGTCCATGTACATTTTTTTATGTTCATCAAGCAACCCCGCGTGTACTAGTTATCTAAATGTAGCCAAACCCAAAATGTANAAAGCCATTCTGATATTACCAGCCGCATCTTCGGGGCACATGTCACTAGGAACAGGACAATTTTCCATGTCCCAGAGGATGGCTATAGGACCATCTGATATGTTTCGATTTTGTTGAGGCGAGTTTGTGTTTTGTAATGCCATATGTGTTTGTTGTTCCATTGATCCTGAAGATAGTATCAACGGTGATGCATTTGTATTAGCCATCAGTAGACAATAAAAGCTCGAACGTACCTGTTGACAGCCAAGAAAAAAAATATAACTATCAGCATCTTTGTTCATCAGATTCAGCTTATATCAAACCTGGAATGCCTTAAGTTTGATAAATTTACAAGGTCACGGCAAGAATGTGACCACTATTCGAAAATCACAAAACGACAAACTAGTTGAAGACTCCTTAAATAAGGACTTAACAGAGATATAAGCCTATATGATTATACAGATCAGGAGATTAGTCATTTTCGTCTAAGTGAGTACTAACGAGTAGCCATTGTTGCCTAAGTGAGTGAACCGATAATTTCACTTATACCATATGTCCATATGTTTCTTTTCTGAATGTTGGGTGCAATTATTAAAACTAAAGCCATTTTAGAACTTAACCGAGTGAAACACCAAATTATGCTAAATTACCAAATATTACTCATCAGCGAGGATAAACAGCTAACTTTTTTGCATTTGTATTTGGCTTAAGAATCGCTAAATAGTAGAAGGTTTTTGTCTAAAAACTAGAAAGGGTCTTAGTTGATGATTACGATTCTGAGTTCTGACAAAGATCTTAGTAACAAGTGACATTTTGAACTTACTGAGCTCGCAAGCCAGCTCAATAGATTACAACTTAACAAAGGCAAAGCCAATTTAGAAGCTTAAGAAACAACAAGAAGGGCATTGAAGTGATTCTAACAGATCTACAGAGCAATCCAATCAAAAATTATTTGACCGACAAGCTAAAATTGATCCCTCTTAAGTCCATGTACATTTTTTTATGTTCATCAAGCAACCCCGCGTGTACCAGTTATCTAAATGTAGCCAAACCCAAAATGTAAGAAGATTGTTCATATTCCCATTTAGAATAAACTAACTCGAATTCACATATTGAGTTTATCGGTTCAGAAATTAAGTAGGTCTTTGCAACAAAGATTTCGGTTCAGAAATCGTGTGCAACGTTGTGCTTGTTTTATCCATGCATCAGAATGATGTGATGCCGTGAAAGGCTATATCGCTAACCTGTGTACACTCTCAAATTTATTAAATGGCTACCTATATAATGCTAGTTCTGCATGCACAACAAAACCAGAAATCCAAGAACAAACCATTTATTACCATGCCTTACTAAAACGCCCTAAAACAGAATAACTAGATATACCAACACCGATACTTGAACTGCAACTTAGAAGGATTGATCCATTACTCGTCATTTCTTGACATTCTGATTTCTTTACTAACAGACTAAAGTACTAACTACACGTATTCATGTACTTTTGGTATTCTTTTATCCGAAACTAAGTTGAAAAACTGATAATATATTCTTCCATCAAGAACACTAAAAACATAAAATAAACCAAAGATTACTCATCAGCAAGGATATGCAACTAACTTTTTTGCGTTTGTAATTGGCTTGAGAATCGCTAAATAGTAGGGGATTTTTGTCTAAAAACTAAAAAAGGCCTCACTTGATGATTACGGTTCTGACAAAGATCTTAGTAATTAAGTCGCATTTTGAACTTACTGAGCCAACAAGCTAGCTCAATAGATCTCAACCTAATAGAGGCAAATTAAATCTAGAGGGCAGAGGCTCATCAAGAATTAACAAGAAGGTCCTTACAGCGATTTTAACAGATCTACAGAGCAATCAAATCAATAAATGTTTGCCTACGACCCACAAGCTATAATTGATCTTATTAACTCCATGTACATTATCATATGTTCATCTAGTATCCCTCTAAGTTGCGGTTATTAACATGTAGCCAACCCAAAATGTAAGTAGAATGTTCATATTCCCGTTTAAAAATAGAGATTTTCCATTCACGAAGTACCATAGGATGAAAAAGTAAGTACATCAGAATCAAGGCTGTACAAGGGCCACCTGCCCACCTCAATGATTCATAATCCGACAAAGAATGTGACCACTAGTCAGAAAGCTCAAAACGACGAGCCAGTTGAAAAACCCTTAAATAAAGACTTCACAGAGATATAAGCCTATATAATTATACATATCTTAGGGCATTTTTGTTTAATTTTTTCATTAATTTGTGTATAATTAACGGATGACTTAATGTGGAGACCCTAAGTTATATCACTTTTCACTTAAAGTCATTTCTTTTAA
This sequence comes from Artemisia annua, assembly GCA_014162995.1. Lineage (NCBI taxonomy): Eukaryota > Viridiplantae > Streptophyta > Magnoliopsida > Asterales > Asteraceae > Artemisia > Artemisia annua. The sequence goes on from LBNU01001279.1 coordinate 41,886, forward strand.
TTAAGCGAAAAACAAACAACTTTTCACATGACTTTATGTATTAAGCTTTTTCCATATGAAGACAATTAACTCAAATACAAACACCACCTAAGTGAGTGAACCAATATATTCACTCCTGTTTCTTTTCTGAATGTTGGGTGCAATTCTGGAAAACTAAAGCCATTTCACAACTTAACTGAGTGAAACATCATATTAAGCTAAACTACCAAATATTACTCATCAGCGAGGATATGCAACTAACTTTTTTGCGTTTGTAATTGGCTTGAGAATCGCTAAATAGTAGGGGATTTTTTTTTATAAAAACTAAAAAGGGCCTCGTTTGATGATTACGGTTCTGACAAACATCTTAGTAAACAAATCTCATTTTGAACTTACCAAGCTAACAAGCCAGCTCAATAGATCACAACATAATAGAGGCAAAGCCAATCTAGACGCTTATTAAGAATGAACAAGAAGCGGATTGCAGTGATTCTAACAGATCTATAGACCCACAATTATCAAACGTTCATTTAGTATCCCCCTATACATAGTTATTATCTACATGTAGCCAACCCAAAACGCAAGAAAAACGTTCATATTCCCGTTCAAAAATAGTTAAACTTCCATTCAAACAAATTACAATTACACGAAATGCCATAGGAAGATAAACTAAGTACATCCGACAAAGATCTTATTACTTAATAGGTATCTTGAGCTTATCAAGAGACTCGTTATAACTTAGCAAATCGTTGCAGAAATTTCAGCACGTCTACTAAGGAAAGCAAACCGAGAAACAATATTACAAGAAACCAACTGCATATGTTAATATCGTTACCCTCTCAAATTTATCTAGTGTCTGTCTACCTATACAACGCTTCTTCTATAGGCTGTTACTGCAACTTAAAGGGATCATCCATTTCTCGACATTCTAATTTCTTTTTCGACAAGTTCTAATGTCGAAACTAACTCGAAAAAACTAATCATATATATATTATTGCATCAAGAACAGCCACTAAAAACATAAAATAAACCTAATTTTTAACTTACATCAACCTAATTAGAGAATTAATAAATCATAAACCCTAACACAATCAATCAATATATAAAAATTTTAAGTCTTAGTAAAAAAAAAAAGAAGATGTTTTTGTTTACCTGATTATGATGAAAGTGGGAAGGTGAAATTTTGGGGAATATTTTTTTGTTAATCTGTTTCTTTTATATGCTGCTTCTATGTTTCGTATTCAATACTGTTCTACTTTCTTTGTATTTTGGACAAGGTTACACCTATTAGCTTCCCAATAAGCTCCTAATACCCATAGCACTCCATTTTGACCTCTGCTTCATCATCTTCTTCAAGAACTCACAATTTTTTATTTATTTTTCTATTTTCTCTATTTTTTTGTGATTTTTCTGTTTTTAAGTTCTAAGCTGAATTAAGGTTTCTAAAAGCTTTAAAGCTTTTGTCAGGAGCTTATGTGGCTTATTGAGTCCATAAAACAGCTAAGAATAACAACAATAATTTAAATGACATGAAATTTAAATGATAGTAAAGTAAAACATGGAATTTAAAAGATACTTGCAATTAAACTGAAATGAAGGTTTCATTACACTAATTTNATGTGGCTTATTGAGTCCATAAAACAGCTAAGAATAACAACAATAATTTAAATGACATGAAATTTAAATGATAGTAAAGTAAAACATGGAATTTAAAAGATACTTGCAATTTAAACTGAAATGAAGGTTTCATTACACTATTTTTAAGGTAAATTACAACTTTAAATTGTAAATGACATTGAAATTTAAAGAAAACAGTAAACTACATTAGCTACGTGACTAAGGCTAATCCCAAGTGAGTTTTCCTTCTTCTTTCTTCCTCTTTTATACACCACTTGAGTTCTATGTCGACCACTGAGTAAATCCCACTTTAAATCTTGTCCGTTGGTGCTCTGTAACTCATCCTAGCCATCAAATGGTATTTTGGCGCCAAAAGTCTTTGTGGTAACTTGTAGCCGAGATTTTGCATTTAATGGGGCATGGTGGTGGCAGGGAGTCATGTGAGGTGGAGGGATATGAGTGGTGAAGTAGGGTGGCCAAGTGGGGTGGTGAAGGTGGAAGCTGGAGGTGGCATGGTGATGGTGGCAGTGTGAACGGGGGAAAGGAAAAGGGAAGATATATGCGACGAACCTTTTTTTCGACTTTTTATTTCAGTTACGTAGGAAAATCACATGTGATTTGTGATACAAATGATATGTGATTTTTCAGATGTAACTGAAAAAAAATTGAAAAAGAAAATCGAAAAAAAAATTGTCGAAAGTATATAGAAGTGCCCCTCTATAGAAAGATGATTTAATTTTTGTCGCGATGGTATGATTCGTTTTGCGTAACGATTAACAATTTATGAGATATTTAATTAAAAAAAAAAAAGAAATGAAAAAGTGTGTTTTTTTTTAACTCGATGAAAAAATGGATTGCTATGATTGGTTCATTGGGTATTTAATAAATTTTTAGTCTAGATTGAACTTTCCTCTACCAGTGTATCAAATTAATAGTCCACGTTATCTCATACGGAGTATTAAAAGTTCACGTTTTTAGATTTTTCAAATATAGTGCCCGTTTGGTTTGTAGATGGGTTTAAGACTAAGATTTGGATTTAGATTTGTTATAGGATTTGAATTTTAATTCGATATAAATGTGAAATAAATGTGGTAAGAGAAAATATATTAATTTAATAAATCATACAGAGTAACCTTTTAGTTAGTGAAAAATTAAAAACAAATTTAAATTTAATAATTTTTTAATATATAGTGATGAGAGATAAGAGAGAAGAGAAGTTGTAGGCTAACTTATTTTGATACCGATCATAGTGGTGTGGTATGAGATCTATCAACTATTCATTACCTCATTCTTAATTTATGGGCTCACTTTAACAACCAAACAAATTACCTATACTCCCCGTAGTTTGATCGGCCAAACTAGGGTCTTTATTCTTTTTCTTTTTCTGTTGTCACCAAAATATCACGTCTACTTTGATATAATCTTAAAGAGATAAAGTGGGTGTGGACACTTTAGAGAAGAGAGAGAAATGAGAAACATGATAAAGTCTGGCAAAGATAGATAGAACACACACCACATTTCTCATGAGGTATGGGGTATTTATACCCTTACACATAGTCAAGCATACTATCGCGTGAATACAAGGACCGCGATAGGTATGTGATGTCGCATGTCTCACAACAATTACACAACATTACCCTAAACTATTACAAAATATAAATAGAAGTTCCTAACAAATGATTTATACGTTTCTTGTTCCAACAATCTCTCCCTAAGGGTAGATCATCCGGGTCTTCTATTTATGGGCTTCCTTTCTGGCCAGCTTCGACATCCGATTCTTTGTTCCATTCTTCTCCATGATGCTCGAAATGTTAGCCGTTCTCTAACCACACTTATGACTCTCAACAACATACGATGATCATAATTAGCATTCATCTCTATCTGCAATCATTCCACCTTCCTCTTAATGTGCTCAAGTTTGTTCACAATCCATATCAATGTCCCAGAAGAAAACTTGGCCACTTCAATGACTCTGAACAATTTTTTCTGCTTCTTATCGTTAACATACACAAGACATAAACCAAGGCCAGGTCTTGTGAAGCAGGTCCATTTCTTTATTTTCCGACGCAAGCTAACATTGGAGGAGTCAAGTTGATTTTCTTTTGATAGCTTTCGATTCCCATCTGGAAGTCTTCAATATGAACTACCACAACATTAGCCTTCATGAATATCGGAACTGATTCAATCACATCTTGATCAATGGCTTTCTTATTAAAGCAGTCTCTTCGTCTCTTAAGAATATCTTCAAGATCATGAGGATGAAGATTTATGTAATCAGCTTCAGTGAAGTGGTAATGTTGATTATCGGTACGAACGACATTATATTCAACATAGCCATGAGAATTTTGATATTCAGAGTTGACTTCAATGTATCTGAGGATTCTTTGCTTCGAGTAGACTTCATCATGAGGCTTGCATTTGAGATGCCTTAGTCGATAGAAACCCCTCGATCTTTCATTGACATTGATTATCCCCAGATAAGCATCGATGTTGTACTTCTCATGACTCACTTCATCTTCAGAGAATATATCCAGAAATCTTTCTTCTTCCAGAAATGGTTCGGGAATCTCCTCATAAGTTGCGACTTCTTTTGTTGATGGTTGGTATTATTTAGGACCTTTAAGAATGTAGTTAAGATCGTCGTTGAAGTAGGGAACTAAAGGTGCGGAATCATATCTTGGAACTCGAGGAATTAGTTTCCATAACGGAGATCGTTCTCTTTTGGTCATTTCTGTAGCATTTCTTTCAATTGTTGCAGAAGTAGAATCACCGAGAGCTTTCGAAACCTCCTGATCGACAAATCTTGTATTGAAATCTCTGTCGCTTTTGAACTTGTGAATTACAGAATCATAGACGCTTCGTACTCTGTGTTCCAATGGATCTTCTTCCCCGATATTCATTCCAAACTTTTCATGCAGATTCGAGAACATGCCGTCAAGCTTTTCTGTTGTAGGATCTTTGATTTGTTCGTTTGTTTGTATCGGATCCTTCAACACATCTTCAAACACATCATCATCATCATCATCTGACATATCAAAACCCCCACATTCAGGAGGTATATCACCTTCCCGATAAGTCAAGTCGTCTTCACTTTCTACACCTTTATTCAAATTATCACCTACAACATTTTCGTTCATGTTCACTTCTTCACAATCTTCTGTTTTTTGCTTTGATGTGCAGCTTGTCCAAGTGTGCGTCTGGTACCTCGACTCGGGGTGCACCCGGCACATGACCGGGAACAAGGCACTGCTCAAGATCTTCGTAACCAAATTCTTGGGTATAGTGACCCCCTCCCCCCGCACCCAAAAACCCGTTCTTCATATCCGAAACATGCACAAAACCAGAAGTACAACAACGTCTAAACTTCGATTACATGGAAACCCTAGTAAAAACTAGGGTGTAGAACTAATAAAACGCAACGGCTAAACCATGCTACAATTAATACGATCAAAGAAATTAAGTGCATGCAAAGAATTAAATGAACCCAATCAGCGATTGTAAACAAAAAACCATAAAGAAACCCTACCAAATCTGATAACAAAACTCACGTTTAGTAATGATTAGACATGTGTAAAATCAATACTAAAAGACAAGAATATTAGGAGAATTAGATTGGTTAACAATTAAGGGTAAAAGTCGATAAAGGTTTTAGAGGTCGGCTGATCACCATAATCGCCACAGAGAGAGGTTTTATGTGATGAAGATATTTATACCCTCACATACTACCAATCTCATGAAATCTTGATGTCATATATAAGAGTATCTTGTGACTCTACAATAGTCACGAGATGTTAACCTAACGATTACACAATTAACATAAACCTACATCCAAACCGTTAACTATTACATTTTACATATAAGACCCTATAGAATGATATATACTTTTTATGTTCTAACAATATAAGATAAAACAGACACTCGTGTTTTGTATTTCTTGTTAATTAAGGTATATCAAAATGGGCTCATATCAGTCTTGTTTGATGAGTAAAACGCATGTATCTTGTTATGTATACTAGTTATAATGCCCGCGCACGCGCGGGGTTTTTTCTAACTTTTTGAATAATGTACTTTCATTTATTAAAAAAATAATAATTTAATATTTGTCTTGTTTTATTTATGATTTTTTATTATTAAAGATAATCATTCAAAAAGTTTAATCCTATCGTTAGTTGCATCTTATCTATGATTTTTGTATTGATCTTCTAATTGTGTAGTATATCAACAAAATGAATTTATAAATTTAAAAATTATTACGAAGTTCGAAAAATCACTATGTCAAAAAGATTTTCTTTTATAAAATAAAAAAGATAAGAGATTATGTATTGTTATCGATTAAAAAACATACACCTTAATGTTTCCGAAATGGTTTTGCTGGATTAAATATATGAAATCTTCGCAACCGACCTCCGTTTCCAAGCACTTTTTAAAAAACTCGTAATTTTTAGATGTTGGTATAGTGGTAGCATTTTATTTATTTATTTATTTATTAATTTACAAAGGATATATACGCAATATTTGTTTTATTAAGTACATGTACATTTAGCATGTTTATAAAAGTCAAAACTAAATTCAATGAGCTTGTGTCTTAATGTACCACATATTGTGTGAAAAATTCTCTAATTAAAAAGCCGTGAATTTAAATCCTACTTAAGACACGTAATATAAGCTTGTAATGTATACATATTGAGATAGTCAGTTGTCGTTAAAAAACCATATTTAATCAAAATTGATTCGGTTGTTAGACAAAAATATTTTAATAGATAAAAGTAAGAGACCGGTTCTTTCTTGCAATACTTGCGGAGCCAATGTTCGCAAAAAGGCACACAAAGTCATAGTCATTATCAACTTAATGTGTAGTAATTTCTCATCTATTTCCTGAAATGACATTAATCTCCAAGGGGAAGTGATTTGCACACTCAACAAAATGATTGGGACACTCAAATTTATTTTGTTTAGACAATTATACTCTCACATTTACCTTTATATTTTCACCTCTATGGAGGTATAAATATCTAAACACAATAAATTTGAGTGTCCTAATCATTTTATGGAGTGTGCAAATAATCTCCGCTCTCCAAGTACTATATTTCCCGTCTTTCAAAGTTATCTAAAGAGACATACTAAGTGAAGATAAAACGCTTGGGCATGACATAAATTTAACACCCACAGTCAACTTGTAGGAAACTTGAACCTAGCCTTGACAGCCATATCAATCACCAATCACAAATTAAGATTCTTGTACCCTCTTTGTAAACCGTACAAAAAAAATGAAAACATGTAAAACGATTCTAAACTATCAGTATAATTGAACTCCATCAGTTTGGGTACCCATAAAGGTTTGAGCATCATCCTAAATAGAAATTTGAGATATGAATATGGTTCGGTTGGACAAAGCGTGGAGCTGTAATGTCGCCTCCAAATTTAGCCACCATGTCAGCTGAGTGATCCTCTTCAAGTACATCTTATAGGCCTGACAAAATACATGTATGTAGCATAATTCATTGTTCGGCCATATAATCAAACGGGATAATTACCTAAAAATGTAAATAACCATTTTGAGTCTTATGTAGCCAACTTTTTTTTTGTTTGTTATTATGTACCAAAACTTTTTAATTTTTCGAATTTTGGGATTAGAATTAAACTAAGTACTAATAAGTTTAAGAGTGATGGTGTTATGGTGGTTTATGTGTGGTGATCATGGTAGTTTAAATATATGGTGGTTTGTACAGGTGTACAACAGTGCATGCCTAGCCAACATTTGATTGTGAATCATTCATTTGTCCATCAAAAAATCATGATAGACTATTGATCCCTTCGAATTTCTATTTTTGCCTTTCCTGGCAAGTGTTAGGAAAAGTTCAGAACTCAGCCCTTGTGACCCACCCTTTTAGCATTTATAAGTATGATGTTAGCAACCCAAATGCAATAGCATGCATCAATTGCAATCAAAGAAATTCAATAAAGCAATAAAACTGATAATGAATTCCCTATGGTCAGGTTGTGCAAACCCGAAACTGAACTTCAAATAGCCACTACTACTTCTCACACACATTCTCAACATTCCAATGGTTCTTTAACGTCTTTTGAACGTTAAAGAGAAGAAATGAAATTGAATATGGTCATCTTTTGCAAGCCCGAAATTGAACTTTATAGTACTTGCTATAATAATTTTATAAGTTTTATTAATAAAAAAAGCTTTAGCTCTTTGTGTCCCTTAGCTAATTACAGACATATTATGGCTTCATGAACCGACTTAAAGTAATAAGAATAGGCAAGTAAATTAAATAATTTTAGTCACAAATGTTATTGTATAATAACTAAAACAACGGTACCTCAATGATGCTATAAAAAGTTATTCATGAAATAATATTTTATACGCTAGTCATTTGTTGAGTATGTTTTAAGAGTTTTCCTATCCCACAAAACTAAAACTAAAAACACTTTGAGGCTTCTACTTGTACCAGCTTGCTGCCACTCTCGGATGTTCCATTTTAGCCCATCATACAATAACAAAATCATTTAGAATTCTTTAATAGCTAATTGTACATGCAAATATGAAATTGTAACAAACCTTTTAAGCCACACTAACACCATTATTAACAATTTTATGGGATTCATATACTTACTCTCGAGGACTGGGTTGTGCTCTTGTAAACCAAGAGTAACTCCTACGGCCAAAGCAGATAAGCAAGCAATGTTAACACGTACCTATAAATAATGATTTTCATGTTTATAGATATATTGGAGTAGGAAGGCGTTTGGAATTACTTATCAAAACTAATATGTGATAGATGTTTGCATCGCTTCTACTTTAAGAACACAGAATTATGAGATATGCTAATGCGTGAATGTTTGGCAATTATACTTATTTGTTATTTTAGAGGTAAACTACTCATTCAAGTCATACTACTCGTTTCACATTCAATTAGTATACTTTTAAGTTTAACACTTGGGTGTTCAATAGCCATACCTATCGATCCGAACCGTCCACAAATTACTTGAAAGAAGCTTATCCTTCGCAGTCCTCCGTCTTCACATCCCATTCGATGCTTCGAATAACTCAACTTCCTTCAACATAATGTCCGCCTATAGTGAAACTCATTCGCGATATCTAATTATTTAAGGATCAATTTTTTTTGGATATTAGTATAGGAGCAGTTACAACAAAACATATATTCTCAACATAAATTTGGGATGTTTGGGATTTCTTATTTAAGTACTTATGTAGTTATAGCATAAGTAAATAAGCAATCTGAAACTCTCTAATTATAACTGATTACTTGTGGTACCTGCTTCAAACTAAGCATATAAGCAACACCAAAACTAATTTAGTTCTATCTCAATCTCAAAATTCCAATGATGTATAAAAGGGCAACATTTGAATAATGTCACATTAGGTGATAAAACAATTACGTAATACCATAACAAATTATTCTAATAAAATTATGTTCATATTTTAAAAAAGATGCTCATGTCAGACAACTACAAATGTAGTAATAGCACTGTCAATATGAATCATAATCAAAATATTAGCATGAATCGTATCAAAACTATTAATATCAATATTACTCCATGAAAACCAATATCATGTTCATGCACAAACTTGCCAATAATTTCTATAGTCAAAGCTAAAAGTCAACAGTAAAATTACAAACACTTCTGACATTTAACTAAAAGCAACAAAACAGATCAATAAATCTTAATTAGATTAAACTTATAATAACACAAAATCCCAATTTAGTTTAAACTAATAAATCATAAACTTATTATAACAACTAACCTTAAACTCTTCCTCTTCTTGTTTGGTGGTTCGCACTGTATCACCATATAGTTTAATTCAACGATTAGGAACATATCTTATAAACCTTAAATCTTTGAGAACTACTTTTGGATTGATTAATCAAATGGATGCGTTTTCAGATTTGGATTTGAAGACCATCAGATGAATGTTGAAGATGAGGGTTTTTTTTCGTTCTAATGGTTTAGAGATGAAAGCTTTGAATGAGATTCTTGAGATTTGATACTTCCGTATTTTTTTTAGTTTACAGTTTTGGCTTAAAATTTTGAAAAATAGCACTAAAGCCCATGTGTATTTACATGTTTTTTATGCATATATGATATAAAAACGTTTTTTACAATTTTTTTGACAAATATAGAAATATTTAAGGTTACTTTCATAATTAAAATACTTTTTAAAAAATCAGAATAAAAAAATTATTACTAAAAAAGGAATGAATTGATTTTTTTGAAATGAAAAATTCCCAATAGGGGTTTTGTTTTATTAGGAAAAAGATTACTACCTTTTTTACAATTCTTCTTGATGGTGTTATTTTGTCATATAATTTAAGTTCTATAATATGTAACAAAGCAAAAAATAAAAGTAACAAAAATATCAAAGTTGATAACAAATGGCGAATAAAGGATACATGACCGTTTTCATGATTTCGATGATGAAAAAAAAACATAGTTCTATGATAGTTTTATGCCTATGTATAGGTACATAACAACTACATATTAAACCGTCTTTCAAATATATGTAAAAACATATATAAAATAACAAACTTAGAACATTGGATCGATTGAGGTAGTGATTTAGCCTTTACGTTTGAAGATAAGTTCAAGAGGTTTCTCTTTTTGCAACGTGACCCCAAAATGTTCATTCATGTCGAGATTTGCTGGATCTTCACCATTTGGAAGCTTCCAATCAAACTCAAGTATCAAAGAAGCTAATATGGTTTCCAAACCCTTAATGCCAGAGACTAAACCAGCACACATCCTTTTCCCCGCACCAAAGGGCGTGAACTCGAAGTTTTGGCCCGTGTAATTCAAATGGGAATCTATGAACCTTTCAGGTTTAAAAGTGTTTGGTCCATCCCAAACTTTTGGGTCTCGACTAAGTGCCCAAATGTTGACCCATATTTGAGAATTTTGAGGTATCGTGTAACCCATAATGTCACAAGTTTCAACAGCACGTCGAGGAATTAGGAGAGGAACAACTGGGTGCAATCTTAGTGTCTCTTTGATACAAGCGTTGAAGTAAGGCGTTTTAGAAAAGTCGAATTTCATGATAGAGGAGCTCGAGTCGATTTCACTTTTTAGCTCGTCATGTACTTTCTTCATGATGTCTTTGTTCACTAACAACTCAGCCATAGCCCATTCAGTGGTTGAGACGACAGTATCAGTACCAGCGATGAATAATTCCTGCATGCAATAATGTCTTACAATGAAAATCCCAACAAAAACCTAAAAGTATTTTCTGTTATAAACTTTTTATTTTTGTTACGTAACCTAGAATTTTATGGTACAACTTTAGGATGATAGAGTGTTTTGACTAGATAATAATCAACAAAATGTTACATCATAGGTTAAATCATATATGACAAATAACCAATGTCTTCTAGCTAGTTTATTATGTTCTATATATTTATCTCCACCTACTGTTTTGAAAATATCACATTATCTATTTCTATAGCTATTAAATATATTACTAAAGAGCAATAAATATCAAAATGTTTTTCCATCAAAGGTGGCTAATTATATATCAATAAATTACAATAGGTCTCAGGAGTATGGATCTAGTGAGAAGAATTATTGAAATTAGAAGAATGAGAAAAAATTGTGGCCACATATTTTAAATAAGGAAAGAGAAATAATAGAGAGATGCATCTATTTTTGTGAGTGCATCTAATATTTGTGGTTGTGGTTTCTTCTCATTTTTCTCATCTTAGTTATATTTCTCATTTAATTCTTACTCTAGGTCTCTGATGGAATTGGCCTGTTGTAATAACCTAAGATCTTAGACACCAAATATTACAAATATATATATCTATGTACTGCTATTAAACAATGGAAATATGTTAATTGACAAACTAGAAACGTGTTGTGTGCATGTAGTCGGTTTTAAACTTTTTTACGAGAAACAATAATGGGATATATAGAGATGGTTGGAAAGACTTACTATAACCAAGAAGTTGATTTGAGTATCCGTGAAATTATTATCAAGTAAATGATCCAAAAAATCTTTTTCCTTGGTCACTTGCGATGAAGGCCTTCGTTCTCTCCTTTCGGTAATCAGGGCGTCTGTAAAGCTAAACACGTCGCTTAGCTGTTTGAGGGTATCGGTCCTTAACCCTTGAAGATCTAGTCCCTTAAGTATGGGGAAAAAATCACTTACATTTGGAATCATAGAGTTCTCCAACGTCTTCTGGAGTGCCTTTTTCAACCAATGAGCAGTTGTATGGTCACCTTTCAAATCAAGAAAATCTTTGCTAAACAAAATGTTGCTCATAGTATTAAACAATGTAGTAAAAACGACTTCTTCAATTTTCACAACTTTCCCTTCCGTGATTTTCAAGAAATCTAACAGCTGAACCAACTTTTTATTTCTCAAATCAGATTGAGCTTCAATAGCTTTAGGAGAGAAAAGTTCTACCCGACAAATGGTTCGTAATGTTTTCCACTGTTCGGTGCAAGCATGTGCCCAAACAAGTCCATCGTTAGTTGGATTTACTTGAAACGCATCAGGCCTGATTCGACCTGAAAGAACACGGTCTTGAGTCTTGAGAACCTCCATGGCTGCCTCTGGGGACGAGGCGACCACAAGAAGTTGAGAACCTAAGCGAAGTGAGATGAGGGGGCCATATTTTTTAGCGAACATGGCGGCAGATACATAAGGTTTCTTTCCCATTTGGTGAATATTGCCTATGATCGGCAATTGTAGTGGTCCTGGTGGGAGGTTTTTCTTGGTGTTGTAATATTTATTAGTAATAATCCATAGGAAGAAAGATGTTAATATGACAAAGAAAGAAGCTAAGAGAGTGTTCTGCATGGAATAAGCTATGAGCTCCATTGCTATGTTTTGATTGAAAGATTATGTGCATGGATGAGACTAAGAGAGTGCTTTTATAGGGTTTCGATGGTTTAGTGAGCCTCAGTTTTTTAAATGAAATATAATTTTGAAATGCAATTAATTAATTCCAATTCCATTTAAATATATATAGTACCATGAAGAGGAGACCCGTGACTAACATGGGAATCAACTTATATGTATTAAGGATTCGTTCTAGCTGATTAAGGATTCGTCCATAATTGAATTTTATATTTAATACGTAAAAGTTACTACGAAGCTAAAATCCATGAAACACACGGTCATATGACTCATATCCATTGGGATGCCTTTTATGGAGAATGGCTACTATACGCATCGAAGGGAGACAGCAGGGCATAGGGCTGAGCATCGGGCCGGACCCGACCCGATCCCGAATCATCCCGAAACAGATTACATGGAAAACCATAACCGAATCCTGAACCGAATAGGGTCGGGTTGTGTCGGTCGGGACGGTCGGTTTCGGTTTCGTCCATTTTGGTCGGTTTTACTTGTATTTTCTCGGTTTCTGGCTCGTCCCGACCCGAAAACCGAATATGCTAAAAATCATTCCCGAGTACCGACCCGACTGTCATGGATTCGGTTTCGGGACGCTCGGTATTTGTCGGGTATCGGTCGGTTGTCGGGAGTCGGTCGGAATTGCTCAGCCCTAGCAGGGCACGTGTTCCTTTAGCGAAAAAAAATTCTAGTGTAAACATTTTAAAATATGTAATTTGCTCTTTTAATGAACCTATTTGTAATGTAGCTTTTAAAAATTATCAAAGTTTGCCCTTTCGACTATATTTTTTGGCTCCACCCCTGCTCTTGGATCATATTGTTCGCATATTATTTTGAAATGGTATTATGAAATTGAATATTAGCCATACGGGAATAAAAGAACTAATATAAGATTCAACCTTCTTGTGTTAGTTTATAATAGATTTCAACCAGCGTCACGTTGTACACAATTGACCAAATAAGACCAATACCATGGTGGCGAGTTTTCTAAATAATAAAGTTGGTGTCGTTTAGGAAAACTGTAAAGTTCTAGGAAAGTTGTCTAAGAAATTATTGTAGGTTAGAATAGATCGTTAATCATAGAATACTAGATAAATCAAAAGAATATTATCTCGTTCAACTAGCCTGCAAGGGAAATGAGAAACGAACGTGGGTTTGGGGTTGTATAATTCGCTAAGATAGTATCTTATCTTGATTGACTTAGGATCAAACGAGAAGAAACCTTAAAATGATAAGGATGAGAAATATTTATAACTACACATTAGAGATGCATCGATTTGAATTAGATGCATCCTTAATCTTTTTGATGCACCATAATATATTTTCTAGCTAAAAATTAGATGCATATACATATATTAGATGCATTTGATCAAGTCAGAAGAATTCTATGTATTTTTCATCCTCTGCGGGTCAAATTTGTTGCCAGTACTACTTTGCATCTTTTTTCACTTCAAAATCACTTTCAAAACTAATTGGGATGCATATAAATGAATAGAGATGCATATAATTCAAGTCGATGCATCTCATATATGTGGTTATAGTTATTTCTCATTCTTCTCATTTTAAGTTTTCTTCTCACTGGATCCTTACCCTGCGTTGATGAGTGAACTATATTTTCTTACTAATATAACCTTTTGAGATTATTATTTTCAGAACAGATGATAACGACAATTATTAACACTCTTGCAGAACAAATTATTTTTGTATGCATGCTTTCTGAATAATTAGTATCTTATTTCTATGAACATATATGAATGAAAACATACCATATATATATCTATTTATTTTCGCGCGATGCGAGGCAGAAAAGATAAAAATTTCGACGGAAAATATTTTTCGTTATGTTTCTGGCAGTAATCCTATGAATGACGGAAAATTTTCAATGGGCAGTATTAGATACTTTTTATTTATACAATATAGCCATGTTATCTTAAAAGATAAAAATTTCGACGGAAAATATTTTTCGTTATGTTTCTGGCAGTAATCCTATGAATGACGGAAAATTTTCAATGGGCAGTATTAGATACTTTTTATTTATACAATATAGCCATGTTATCTTATTTATATATAGTTATATAGTGTTATGGCTAATTAATATATAGTGTTATGGCTAATTAACAACATTGTATATCAATAACATTAAACAAATCATCTTTTGGTATCATTATCCCACGTTTACTGTCGTGTTTTATATTTTTTAGATGATATTTGATACTCATTTACATTTCATTTGCATTATAGTACAAAATAGAGTAATGAAACGGAAAGACGCAGAAAAGACCAAGAATGAAGCAAAATGAAGAAACCAATATTTGATGATGAATCGAGGAGAAAGGGGCATGAAGAATTCAAGTCCTTGGACGATATTTGAGGTGAATTACTCAATGATTGATAAAGTTTTTAGAAGCTTATTATGGAAGACTTGTAAAAGAATCAAGTGAAGAATTGAAGCCGAAAGTTAGAATCAAGAGTACGCGATGTCTCTAAAATGTGGTTGTTGTATTATGACCATAACTTCTTCAGACGAACCTATTTTTAGGTTATTCAAGTTGCCATGGAAATAGAAAATAGTTATCTACAAATTTCATGTTTTGAGCTAAGCCTAATCAACCAAAAAAGGCTCTACGGCGTAAAAAAAGGTGCAACAAGTCGGTTATGGGCAAAAGCCTATAAATATAAGCCCAAACTCGACCTAAAAGTTATTCTTACTTCCCCTAAAAGCCTATAAATATAATCCCAAACTCGACCTATAATTATTCCTAACTTCCACACGAGAAGAAGACATCAATCATCATCATCATCATTAGTTTAAATTTGTTTGATTATCATTACACTACAACTTTGCATTTTTCTCAAGTTTTATTTGTTTATGTTACTTCAAACATGATTAGGGCTAAATACTTTATGTGTCAGCCTTGTTTATGAACTTGTGGTTCGTTTGGCATGATTTTACCGTTTAATATATGATTTTATTGGATACCTTATATGTTCGTTCTTCAATCCTTGCATTTTGACATTTGTTATGATTGTCTAGTTGATAACGAGTTAGTAATTAGGTCATAAGCTGAAAGCTAAGTTGTTAGATTGACTAATGGACAATCTAGTGTTATTACAGTTAACCTAGTGTAAACAAGAGTAACAGATTAAAAAGTGCAAGATAACAAATATAGACGAATGTTTATAGGATTTATATGCTAAGAAATTAACATCAACCAATCATATAGGGTAGTTGGCTAACTTAGTGATTGGAATCTTTTTTATTATTTTATTTATTTATTTATTATTTTTTTTTGAACGGCGGGTTAGTTGTTAGATGTTAGTTGTTGGCTCGAGTTAGTGTCGCATCCTTGGGCAGAGATACCAACCGCGAGCCTCTCTTTAGGGGATAACCCCACTCCTAT
Source organism: Artemisia annua (assembly GCA_014162995.1). Classification (NCBI taxonomy): domain Eukaryota; kingdom Viridiplantae; phylum Streptophyta; class Magnoliopsida; order Asterales; family Asteraceae; genus Artemisia; species Artemisia annua. The sequence goes on from LBNU01001279.1 coordinate 57,765, forward strand.
TCCCAATTCGCCTGATATCATTAGAGCTTGTGGTTCCCAAGTGAGGACTTTCCGGTCGGTCACCCAAACCGGTATTACTCTCACTTGGGCTCGCTTAACTACTTAAGCCTTTACCACTAGACCACAAGCCCCATGATACTTAGTGATTGGAATCTAGTTAAGCTAATTACTATAAACTTAGGTTAGTTAACTAGAGATCATAGGCGTAAATTACAAGGATCAATATTGGATTTATGCGAATCTAGAGCCACTGGTAGTCATATGTTAGACATTGCACATTAAGATCATGTCATTAGAATATTAACAAGGTTAACATTGTCTTCTCTGATTCTTTCCACCAATTATTGCATTTTAGTTATTTTAATTAATTTCTAGTCATATAATCACGTATATCTAAAACACGCTTGGAATTTTTATTTGCTTTATAATGAGAAGTGAAATCAAGAACCAATAAAGGAGAGAAAGTGTGTGAAATGAAATTGTATAAAATGAATTCTTACATTGTGAATGAAATGATACAAGTATATATACAGAACATGTGTTGACTTTCTAACTTTGACTTTTTGTAACTAACTTTTGAACTCTAGATATTATTACAAGACCTCATAACACATTGTCTATTTCTTTGTTGCTTATTCATAGCTTGAGCAGTCTGTAGCTTGGACTTGTGAGAGCTTGTAGTTCTTGAGATGCTGTTTATCTTTGTTGCACCATTACCTCCCCCACAAGTTAGCACTGTGTATGGATCACAGATGCTAAACTTAGACAAACACTGATAATGAGGAGCCTTTGAGAGACCTTTGGTAAGAACATCTGCAAGCTGATTCTTAGTGGAAATATACTTAGGTAGAACCTGGCCTTGTTTGATTTTGTCTTTGACAAAATGGCAATCTATCTCTATATGTTTGGTTCTAGCATGTTGCACTGGGTTTGATGCAAGTGCAATAGCTGAAGCATTATCACAGTAGATGGTAGTAGGAGAAGAGATAGAAATACCAAGGTCTTTTAAGAGATATCTGAGCCAAGAGAGTTCACATGTAACATCTGCAAGTGCCCTGTATTCTGCTTATGTTGAACTTCTTGACACTACAGGTTGTTTCTTAGACTGCCAAGAGATGAGACATGAACCAAGAAAGATGCAATATCCTGTCACTGATCTTCTAGTGAAACTGCAGCTAGCCCAATCACTATCACAGAAGGCCTTGAGAGTTAGGCTGGTGTCTTTTGGGAAGAGAAGTCCTTGACCTGGACAGCCTTTGAGATATCTAAGAACTTTAACAAGTGCTTTCAAGTGAGGTGTTCTTGGTGCCTGAGAGAATTGGCTTAAAGTTTGAGCTGCATATGAGATGTCAGGTCTGGTGATAGCAAGATATAGAAGTTTTCCCACCAATGCTCTGTATTGAACTGAGTCTTCAATTAGATCACCATCATCAGGATTCAACTTAATAAGTGGATCAAAGGGGGTTGAAGAAGGTTTAGCATTAAGTAACCCTGCACTTTGTAGAAGTTCCAAAGTGTATTTCCTTTGAGTAAGAATGAGTCCAGTAGAATTCCTTAGGATTTCAATTCCTAAATAGTAGTGCAAAGATCCCAAATCTTTGATGCTGAACTCCTTGTGTAGTTGTTGTTTAATGTGATCTATGTGAGACTGATTATTCCCTGTGAGAATGATATCATCTACATAAATCAAGAGACATAGGAAGATGTGGTCTTTCCTGTATGTAAAGAGAGAAGTGTCAGCAAAACTTTGCACAAATCCTAGGCCTTGTAGAAATGTTGTCAGTTTGATGAACCACTGTCTGTTTGCCTGTTTTAAACCATAGAGTGATCTTTGTAGTTTGCAGACACTGTTTTTGGAGTGAGGACCAGTGTATCCAGGTGGTATCTTCATGTAGATTTCTTCTGCCAAATCTCCATGGAGAAAAGCATTATTGACATCTAATTGAGCTATGTACCACTGGTTGTGAACAGCAACACTTAATAAAGCTCTGACTGTTACCATCTTTGCTACAGGAGCAAAGGTTTCATGATAGTCAACACCCTCTTGTTGTGTGAATCCCTTGGCAACCAGTCTGGCTTTGAACTTATCTATTGTCCCATCAGCCTTAAGCTTGATCCTAAAGACCCATTTACAGTCTATAGGTATCTTACCTGGTGGTAACTCAGTGATGATCCAAGTACCATTTGCTTCTAAGGCTGCTAGTTCTAAGTCCATTGCACCTACCCACTTTGGGTTCTTAGCTGCTTGAGTATATGATTTTGGTTCAATGATGTTATTTATGATATTGATTTGATGTCTGACTTGTGGAGTGGTTATGTTTTTATAATTTATGAAATTAGTGAAATGGTGTTTGGATGATTTTGGAAGATTTAGCTTGTAATCTTGCAGTTTGATGGGTAGTTTGGATGTTCTGGTGGAAGTTCTGAGTTGAGGGTGTGAAGGGTTGTGGACTTGTGTAGATGGATTGGTAGTAGGAGATGTATGTTGTTCTGTAATGGGTTGTGATGTGGTAATTGGTTGTGTGGAAGCTTGTGTTTCTGATATTGAAAGATGTGGTAAAGGTTCTGTGGAAGGTAAAGGTTCTGTGGAAGGTGTAGGTTCTGTGATAGTAGGTGATGTGTGTGAGTTAGTGTCTGTGGAATAGTCAGGAAGTGATGTGTTATTGGTGTTGGGTGATGTTGGTTGATGATTATTATTGAAAGATGTAGTAAAAGTTGGAGGATTGAAGTGAGGTGGATTAAAGTGACTTTCATAAGTTTGTTTTGGTGCTGTTTTGGGAGGTTTGAGATGGAATGGAAAGATATTTTCATGAAAAGTGACATGTCTGCTTGTGAAAAGTTGATGTGTTTGGAGATTGTAAAGAATGTAACCCTTTTGTGATGATGGATAGCCAATGAGGACTGATGGTATAGCTCTAGGTTCAAACTTATCATTTAGGTGTTGGTGAGCAAAGGTTTGACAGCCAATTGTTCTGAGATTGTCTAAGGATGGAGGTTCACCATATAAGCATTCAAATGGGCTCTTGTTTTGAAGTGGTTTAGATGGGAGTCTGTTTATAAGGTAAGTTGCAGTGAGGATGCAGTGTCCCCAAAAATGAATTGGAAAGTTGGCTTGGAACCTGAGAGCTCTAGCTACTTCCAACAATTGTTTGTGTTTCCTTTCTACCCTTGCATTTTGTTGGGGTGTATATGGACATGTTGTTTGATGTTTTATGCCATGATGTTCAAAAAATGTGCTTAATGAGGAGTTGAGAAACTCTAGGCCATTGTCACTTCTGACAGTTTTGATTGTTTGTTTGAAATGATTTGAAACATAGGAGTGAAAAGCTTTTATTTGAGAAGTAGCATGATCTTTACTAGGAATAAGATAAGTCCAAGTAGCTCTTGAAAAATCATCTACTATTGTGAGAAAGTATTTACATTTATTCATTGTGGGGGATTTGTATGGACCCCAAACATCAATGTGAATGAGTTCAAATGGAAAGGAAGCATGTGAAGTGCTTAGAGTAAAAGGTGAGGCATGGTTCTTAGCTAGAGGACAGATATTACAGGATGAAATTGCATCATTACAAGAAACAGAAATGGATTTTATTTGTTTCAGCACAGGAAAGGAAGGGTGGCCCAATCTTGAATGCCATAGTATGGTGTTGTCAGTGCTGCTGGTGGTCAGAATGGTGTGGCTTGGTTGTGGGAGCTTGTCAGGGTAGATGATGTAGAGTCCTTCACAGAGGTTGCCATGAGCAATCCTCTTGTTGAGACCCTGAAAATAACATGATAAGGATGTGAAAACAGTGGTTATGGGCATTTGTGTTGTGAGTTGGCTAACAGATAGAAGGTTATAGGCAAAAGATGGGATGTGAAAAACATTGGTTAGTGTGATATCTGCATTTATCCTGACTTTTCCACAAATTTTAACTTCCACAGTTTGACCATTAGGTAAGGTAACATGTATGGGAGGGCTACATAAAAATGTGTCATGCATGATGGATAATGTTATGCATATGTGGTCTGTTGCACCACTATCAACTACCCAAGCAGCCTTAAACTTAATCATAATAGATGCAATGAACTTATGTTTTCTAATGGTATAGGAGTTGACAATACCAGATGGAGGGTTCTGTTGGCACTGCTGCATCATCAGCATCACTTGGTTGAGTTGATTTTGAAGCTGATCCATCTTCACAAACACTGCCTCATTCCCACTTTTGACCTCTGCTTGTTCATGACTGTTGGAAGACCCTGCATCATTGCCCTGAACAGCATTCACAGCTCTAGTTGCCCTGTTTTCAGTCACAGACCTAGTGATTGGAGGCTTGTATTTTCCATGTAAAGGATGTCCTATGGGGTAGCCTTTTAGCCTGTAACATTCATCACTGGTGTGTCCTTCTTTGTTACAGTGAGAACAATACACTCCAGTCTTAAATGTGCTCTTTCTTCCAGTCTGTGATTTTCCTTGATATTGTGAGTTGGCATTCCTGTTTGAGTTACTAAATCTGTTGGTGTAATTTGGGTTTGAATGGGCTGCAAAAGCTGTGGATCCTAGGGGTTTTGGCAAAGTACCTTCCCTTTGCTTTTCTTCCTGCCTAATCATACTATAGGCCTTAGCAACTGTTGGTAAAGGTTGTAGCAAGAGAATTTGACCCCTAATGTTAGAATAGCATTCATCTAAGCCCATGAGAAACTGGATAAGTCTTTTCCTCTGTTCTCTATCTCCATTGTTTCTACCATTTTCACAATTGCATACACAGTTACACAGATAAGGTGCTTCTAAGGCATCATGCTCATCCCAAAGTCCTTTTAGCCTATGATAATACACTTCAATACTACTGTTTTGTTGCTTCAATCCCACAATATCATTGACTAATTGAAAAATCCTATGTCCATCTAATTGAGCATAGTGTTCAAACAGTTCATTCCACAAATCAGATGCAGTAGTTATGAAATTCAAGTTGTTACTTATCTGATCAGAAATGGTGTTCAAGATCCAGGAAATGATCATATCATTGGTTCTCTCCCACATTACTCTTTCATCTGAATCACTGTTTGGTTCCCCATACTCACCAGTTACAACTTTCAATTTGTTCTTGGCATTAAGTGCAATCATCATGCTCCTCTTCCATGAGCTATAGTTATCTGAGCCAGTGAGTTTCTTGGAGATCAAGATCAAGCCTGGATGATCATTCGGATGTAGATATAATGGATGATTGGGAGAGTTGATGTCAGTTGTGGGATTGGAAGTTTCTGGTGTGTTTGAGTGTAAAGTTGTGTTTTCTTGATCATGATTGATGTTATGGTGGCGATTGGTGGTTGAAGGTGCCATCGTTAGTGATTAATGAACAAATTTGTTGATTGATTGGTGGTTCTTGATTGTTAAGATGCTATTTTGATGATTATAATGGTGATTATGACAGAGTTTGTGGTGGTTTATGGCGGAATTATGGTGTTTTGATGGCAATTATTGCTGCCGGAGTTTGTTAGAGTGGTGGTGGGTTTGTTAGAGTGGTGGTAAGTTTGTTAGAAACGGTTACAGGCCACCGGAGGTGGTGGCTCTGATACCATAATGAGAAGTGAAATCAAGAACCAATAAGAGAGAAAGTGTGTGAAATGAAATTGTATAAAATGAATTCTTACATTGTGAATGAAAGGATACAAGTATATATATACAGAACATGTGTTGACTTTCTAACTTTGACTTTTGTAACTAACTTTGAACTCTAGATATTATTACAAGACCTCATAACACATTGTCTATTTCTTTGTTGCTTATTCATAGCTTGAGCAGTCTGTAGCTTGGACTTGTGAGAGCTTGTAGTTCTTGAGATGCTGTTTATCTTTGTTGCACCATTAAGTAGGTTCGGTACTTAGGCATGGAATTAGGTTTGTAGTGCGAAACATTCAGGCTTAAAGGGTTTTACTAAAAGTCGAACAAAACAATTTGATGTGGGCCAGGATTACGAGATTAAAGACGGTAAAGGTTGGCGTTTGTGGAGGGGTGTGAGTGGGATCAAAGTGGGGAAGACGTGTAAGATGTTTAACTAGTGTCGGGTTGTATTTGAGAATATAATCTATTCTCAAGTGGAAATATAAGGCTCATATATCTTTTTCTCAATTTATTTTGGAATTAATGCTTAGTACTTTTTGTTTATGTGGTTACGTAATTGGGTTGATGAAAAATGTTATCACGTATTGAGAAAAACTGCATTGGATGTCTTACACAATCAAGTCAAGTTCAAGTCGACTTATTTGGTTGGATTGATATGACCGAAACTCGAACGTGGCATACTTTTTAATTCTATCTAAAAACTCGCCTTAACTCAAAATAGGGAGAATTTCATATATCTGCCTCATAAACTTTATAATCATATATATTCAATTTAAATTTCTAATTCTATATATCCTTCTTTATGTTTACAAATAATTAAATATCATATATATAGGGTGGAGGCAAGTGAAAAAGGGACATGGCAGTGCCCTCTAGAGTGAGCCAAATAGCACAATTATCCAGTGTAATATTCTAGCATTTTGGGCTTTTCTTCTGGGTTGTCCTCGGCCCAAATCATAAATTGCCCTCGCACAAATCCTCAGTTCATAACAAGGTTTTGGTGCCAGCCGCGCGTTGCGGCGGGTGTTTTTAACATCTGATTTACCTTAATGTTTGTGTTGTGGGGTTCTAATGATAGGCAATTCATATTCTCCATATTTCTTTTAAACATAGCAAATAGTTTTATAAGTCCACCAGTCCAGTAATACTAATTTAAATGAAATGCAAATATCAAAAGGCCTGTAAGAGGTACAACAAAACTGGATCTTATTTTTCTTTGGGCCTAGCCATGATTTCGGGCCACAACTTTGGGCTATATATTAAATGCATATTAAAATGAATATTGGAATATTATATTAGAATTGGTCGGCATGTGTACTCTACTTTAGTATATATATAGAATAAGGCCTTGTAAAACTAATAAAAAAAGGGAAGTGATTGGCATACTTATAAATTTGATACAACTGTTTAATGCATGATTTAGAGTTTCCTAATTAAATAAGATACTGTGTAAATTAACTCAAAAAAAAAAAAAAAAANGAAACGAGAATAAAAGGAAAAGTAAAGACATGATTATTTTTTTTTTAATAGACAGAGGGAATGAAAAGAAAAATAACCACAAATCAAGTTTATAATTCGCAGAGAAAAATATAACTTGTTCAAATTACATGTATATTATTTAGTTGTTATTAACAAATCTTTTAAAATAGGCACATTAATCTTTACACAAAATTTATTTAAAGTCAAATTCTGTATCCTCCCAAAAATGAGACGAAGATTTCTTAACAAAAACTTCTCTCATCTTTCTCTCCACTTCCTTTTTCTTTTTTAAAAATTAAAAAATAAAAAAAAATGACCGACCTTGAGTTCTTGTATTCTAACATTTTTAGGTGGTGTTTGAGTTCGAGTTAATTGACTTAATATGAAATAAATAAATAAATAAATAATTGATTCATTAAGTTATATGAAAACTGTTTGTTTGTAACTTAATATAGAAAGATGACAGAAAACTTAAGTAATAAAACTAAAAGTGTTTGCATTAAGTCATCTATTAATTAAACATTACTTAATAGAAATTTTAACAAACAGACCTTTAATTTTATATTGTTATTGACTTATTGTGTAAGGGCCTATTTGTTTAATATTTTCATTAAGTCATGTTAAGTAACAGGATGAATTAATGTAGAGACCCTCACCTTTTTCTTTTTTTTTTTCTTTTTTTTTTTCCGGTTAAGTGAAAAGCAAACAACTTTTTATATGACTTAATAAATTTAGTTTTTTCATATTAAGTCAATTAAGTTGTATTCAAACATCACCTAAGTCTCTTTTCTTGTTCTAAAGGCTTGTTTGTTAAAATTTTCTATTAAGTTATGTTTAATTAAGAGATAACTTAATGCAGACATCCTTAATTTTATTACTTACTATTTTTAGTCATATTTCTCTATTAAGTCACAAACAAACAATTTTTATATGGCTTAATAAATTTCAGTTTTTTACATGTTAAGTCAATTAAGTCGAGTTCAAATACCACCTAAGGGCATGTTTGTTTAGTTTTTTTATTAAGTCCTGTTAAATTAAAGTGTCTGTCTGGATATATGTTGTCTGTTTGTAGACGAATAAATGGCTGTTTGTTTTGTATGGTGTATAAAGTGTCTGAATTAGAAAAATTATTATTATACCCTTTTATTTAAAATAAGTGTTCAATTAGAGGTTAAGAAGTATGAGGGTAAATATGTAAAAGTAGGATAAAAGTGACGACTTAATATGGAGACCCTCAGTTCCATGGCTTTTTCTAGAAAGTCATCTATTTAAATTAAGCACCAAACAAACACTCAATTAATGACTTAATAAATTTACCTTTTTATGAATTAAGACACTTTAAGTCATTATCAAACACTACCTAAGAGTAAAATATATTGTGCAAGTGTCTTGAAATGATCTAGTAGTGTAAAACACTTATTGTTCAAACTTTGTTACTGGACAGTTAACACCAATTTGAAAGGATATTGTAAAAGAAAATTTCCATTATCATCCACATCCGAAGATATTGTTTGCCATTGTTATGTTTTTGTTCAAACTAAGATGTCTTTACTTCTCTTTCTAAACTGCAAATTATGTTCCTAACGTTTGCCATTTTTGTGAAAGATGTCCGTGAAAAAAACTGTGCGAGTTGTGTGCCTAACGTTTGTACTTTTTGCGAACAATGCCCCTGAACAAGCACCGTTGTTGCAAATTTGCGATTTTGGCTAATGAGCGTTACAAAACCCCCTTGACAAAGTCAAAGGCTTGTGAAGTGACTATTTTACCCTCGCCTGCTACAAGTACATTTTTTGCAAGGACATTTTTTGCAGTTTACTCTTAATTTTATTTTAAGTTCCCAATTACACTACAACCTCTACCACTACACGATTACACCACCACCCTCTACCACCACACGACCACCACTACTACAACCCTCTACCACCGCACAACCACCACCATCAAATCCTTTTTTTTTCGCAAAACAATAAAATATTTTAATAACCACAATATCTTAACGAAATACTCTTCAAGAAACTCGATCGGTATCAATCGCGGTGTCTATGATCTATAACATTAATCCTCCATTGCTCATCGGCAAACCCAATTTTCTTAGCCTGCATTCTGTCCCCAATTGCACTCTCACACAAACCCTAATATTCCTATATTTAAAAACACACATCCACACTTTTTTTTTCTCTCAAGTACAACTCTTTGAATACACACGAACACAAATTCCTTTTTCTAGTCTCTTATCTATAACTTAAACGCAACCATTTAAACATACTTCCTTTCTTTCAATCAAAGACGAATCACAACCACAACTGTTTGCTTTCTTTGTGCTCACATCGAACACAAACAAAAACCCTTTTATTGATTTTCTATTGTCAAAAACCTAACACTAAACACACTATATCTTTCTTTCATCCCGGTTCGTGTTTCCCACTAGTTCAGCTTCAAGGTCTTTTAAATATCTCGGGGAAGTACCTTTTAATGTTCTTGTTTATCTTTTAACGAAATAAAGAAGGATAATATCATATTTGTTATTGTCTTTTAACGAAAGAAAGAAGGTTTGTTGTTCGAAGTTGTTATCTGTGTTTTTGTAAGGATTTAGATGTTGTGGTTTGATGATGTTGTAGCTTGTTTGTTGTTCGGATTTGGACAGTGAGGTTGGGTTTGTTGGTTGGTTATGTTGAATCTGGTCTCATTTTTTTTTCTTTTGTTTTCTCGCCTCTTTTTCGTTTGTTATAGATTGACCAATGAAGTCCAAGCTGAGGTCATTTTATTCCTGCTTCTATTGGGGACAGAATGCAGGTTTGGAAAATCGGGTTTACTGACAAGCATTAGAGGATTAATGTTACAGATCCTAGACGCCGCGATTGATATCGATCGAGTTTCTTGAAGAGTATTTCGTTTAGACATTGTGGTTATTAGAATATTTTACCTTTTTGCTTAAAAAAGGGATTTGATGGTGGTGGTTGTGTGGTGCTAGAGGGTGGTGGTGGTCGTGTGGTTGTGTGATCATGTGGTGGTAGAGGGTGGTGGTGTAATTGAGAACTCAAAATAGAATCAAGAGTAACTGCAAAAAATGTTCTTGCAAAAAAATGTCCTTGTAGTAGGCGAGGGTAAAATGGCTATTTCACAAGTCTTTGACTTTAACTAATGCGGATTTTGTAACGCTCGTTAGCTAAAATCACCAATTTGCAACAACAATGCTTGTTCAGGGGCATTGTTCGCAAAATGTTCAAACGTTAGGTACACAACTCGCACATTTTTTTAAATACATTTTTGTAAAAAATGACAAATGTTATGGATATAATTTGCAATTTACCATATTATATTAATACTTATTAAAATTTGTCATAATAAATGACTACATTGTCTTAATACTTTAAGGTGCCGTTTGGTTTAAAGGTTTAGACCAAATGAAAAGACAATGACAATCATTATTATTGTTTGGTTGAAGTTTTATAATTAAATAATATTATATTTATGATTCTATATCTATAAGGATGCGTTTGGTATAGGGGTTTGAGAGGGTGTGGATTCAAAGAAGCTTCAAATCATATGTTTGGTTCATATATATTTTTTTTCTGACAATGCCATCGAATGATAGATCCATTCCAAGCTATTTTAGTGACTTTTGATGAAAATCATGGGACCAACCATTTATCTTTAATTACAACCACATATTTTATTGTATTATCTATTTTTCAAATACATAATATCTTAAACTAACATATAAATAAGTATAAAAATTAAATATATTTTTATTTTCTCTCTCCTCATTTTATTTTAAACCATTACCAAATCCAAATCCAATTCCAAACCCATTTACAAACCAAACGCACCCTAAAATGATACCAGGGAGGGAATGTCTTTTTGAGGTTGATTCACGTGGGCCTTATGTACTTTTTCTATTTTATCACTATTTTGTGGGTCCTATGAAATTTTAACTAATTATCTTATGTGCTTATTTTTGTGTATTCCTTTCCCAGATTTTCGATCTAAACAATAACTATGAAATGATACACTTTTGGTTATATCCAATGTCATTCTACCCCTATTTCAAACCTATTGTCATTGTGATTCATGACTACAAACCAAACGGGCCCTAAGTATTTAGAAAAGTCTCAAATATATTATAAATAATGTATATCCAAATAAACACTAGTGAAATAAGGGCCCGTTTGGTTTGTAGGTGGGTTTCGGATTAGTATTAGGATTTGGATTTAAATTTGGATTTAGATTTAATGTAAGAGAGAGAAAAGATATTTAGGGCCCGTTTGGTTTCTTGATGGTATTTGGAATGGGTGTCGGCAGTGTTGTCAAAGGCGAGCGCCTTGTGCGCCTAGGCGACAGGCGACGGCGAGGCGGACCCACAGCGCCTAAAACCCTAGGCTCAGGCTCACAGACATTTAAAGCGACGATTTGGGCCTAGGAGTGTGATTAAATGGGTGGGTTTTGGTCGGAATCATGTTATAAACATGATATAAGGATCCAATCATATCCAGAAACACGTTTGGTTTGATTTTGGAAATTAGGGTTCATGGTACGATTTGAGATTTTTTGATTTAGAGTGTTTTAATCCAATTAAGTTAGTGGGTTTTGGTCGGAATCATGTTATAAACATGATACAAGGATCAAATCATACCCAGAAACACGTTTGGTTTGATTTTGGAAATTAGGGTTCATGGTACGATTTGGGATTTTTTGATTTAGAGTGTTTTAATCCAATTAAGTTAGTGGGATAGTGTTAGAATGCAGTGTGAATCTTATTGCAACCCTAGAATCTAACCTGAAACACAAAATGAATCAAAATCAAAGTTTATTGCAACCCTGCATTTTTTTTTCGGGCCCGCGCTTTTTATGCGCCTCTCATCTAGGCGAGATTTTGGGTCATTGCGCCTTGCAATCACATTCGCTTTTGACAACTATGGGTGTCGGTATAATTCAAAAGGAGGAGAGATAAAATTTATAATTATTATAAAAATATTAGAATTTTATAATTTGTTATTAAAATTGATTGTCTATTTAATAGTAAAATAATGAAAAAGGACGAATAGCATTAATGAGATGCAGAAAACTAGTGGTTGTTAATCAAAGACTACCAAATAATTTTTGAATCCTACCAATACGACGAGGAATCACTTTTGATAGATTATTCATTACTTGATACCCATAGATATATGGGTTACTAGCTTCATGACCCGGCCGATGGCCGGGTACGCTTCATAAAATTGTTTGTCTTACGCATAAAATAAATAATGAATAAGTCAAATATGTTGAAGGCGATAAATTGAAAATCATAAATATATTGCTCATGTATTATAATGAGAAGTGATTATAGTTTTTCATTGCCGAGACTTTTAAGTGTTGTGGTGTCACACCATAAAAATTAATTGTTGCAATTTGTGTATGAAAAAAGGAAACATCAGCATATGTTCTTTAACTTATTCCATTTATAGTCACCAATCTAACTATCTATGATGCATATCTCTCGTACAGTAAAACTTTATTTTATTAAGCAAAACTATTCAATAATCATACATATAAAGAAATTAGTCAAATTACTGATAAGATAAACTATATAGTACAAATTAATGAATGGAAACATGTATTGATACATGGTTTACGCCTCCTTCGATAGTTGAAAATAAGAACATTGGTAAGAAGACCCCAAATGGGCTTAGATAACCTAAATCATCATGTGTATGGACCGAAGCACCGTCTTATTTAGGGAAATTTCTTAAGCTTCTTTAATATAGGC